>VWZV01016535.1:1446357-1692352 GCA_013397155.1 Irena cyanogastra
GGCCCAGCCCGCCCGGGGCCGCCATCGGGAGCGGCGCCACCGCCGCCTCAGGCCGCGCGCACCAGAGGGGAGGCGGCAGCGGCGCGAGGGCGGCGCCCACCTGAGGCAGGGCCGGGCCGCGCCCTCCCCCCCGCGGGCAGGTGCAGGACACGCCCCCGGACTGAGGGGACGCCCAGGCCGCGCCCCCCACACACCTGAGGGCACGGCCGGGCCGCGCCTCTGCCCCCCGCAGCTGCGCGCAGAGAAGGCGGGCACACACCGCCCTCACCGGCCCCGCCGAGCCGCCAGACCGCCGCGGCGGGGCTCGAAGGCTGATCCGTAGCGACCGACGGCATTTGGGAGCTGAGGCCTCTCTGCGCGTAGTGCTCGCTACCGTTCCCGTGCGCAGGTGAGCCGGACACGGCTGGGTCCGCTCAGCTCCTCCAGCTGAGGCAGTGCCACCTCAGGCACTGTAGAAGGAAGGCACTTCAAAAAAGAGGTCTCCAGATGAACACCCACTTCGTTGATCTCCGCACTTGCAAGGGGAGGCAAGCTGGACGCTGACAGCAGAGATCTGCAAGACTGTTACAATGTGCACCTGCAAATGCACATAGACTCCTTTAACTGCACTTGAGGAGGCTTAAAAAGAGCAGTTGGAATACAAGTTCAGGTTGACGAAGAGGAAACAAGTTGTCAGTGCAGGATGTAAAATTCAGTAAGTAAAACAGTTAGGTAAAAGGCAAGACACATATTTCACTTTGCCGTTGTGTTAATGACTTGATACATCTTTTTACACTCCCAAGTCCTCAAGCACAAGAACTGTATTTAGATGTAAGATCTCCTGTGCCTGGTCTCACAAGGGTCTTATATCTAACACCTTATTTAATAATGGGTAAGCCACTGTTCCAGTAACAAGAAATATCAAGCCAACAGGAACTATGACCAGGCCTAATAGAACAGGCACCTTCTACATTTTAGTGGAAATAGTGTGCATTAAATGATGCTGCTGATACTCTTCCAGTGACAGTGAGTGCTATTAGTTTACTGGGATTACAGACTCAAGTCTTACCATAGCTTTTGGTTCACAAAATAGCTGAAAAGTTGCAAAAAGTTACAAAAAGTCAGGGTTTCAAAAGGGTCAAAAATAGTTGACGCCACAGATCAAGCAGCCTATTTTCATACTCATTAGCATTTACCACATTTCATTTAGCACCCACTTTCTTTCTAGGTAGCCAATACCTTGATATGAGGATGACATAAAAAGGAGATGTGGTAGGGTTTCTTGAATGACAAATTAGGCTGGTTAGTTTCTGTTGATTAATCTTGTCTCTTACCACTTTTGTCCTATTTGAAGTTATTACCACTAGGACTTTTCACTAACCTGCCTCATATTCTCACTCCGCAAAGAACAGACAATTGATCATACAGAGAACAACCAGGCAGTTCTGAAAAATTTCAAAAGATATCACCTTTCAGTCATGAAGTATGTATTTTTCATGCCTTAACAGGACAAATTCACTTGGCTGGTGCAACTGGAATCTGCACAGCCTTTCGTNCGATATCACTATATATATATCCCTATAGGACATATAAATCTAATTACAATCAGGAGTAAGACTTAAAATATTTCAATATATTGGATAACTTTCACTACTAGGAGTTCATTAACACAGAATACATATCCATGTACACATATTGCATCTACAGAAATAGCAGATTATCTACTGAGCTCAATAGCTGCAGTTGCCACGGTCTTTAGATGGAATGGTTCTGCATAGTCATTTATAAATGCAAATCTTTCCCTGCAAATATGGACCTGCCAATTTTAGAGCCATTTCAGAAAAGAAGAGGTCTGAAAATAGAATGGTCATTTCCAACAGCCTGTTTTACTAATTGCAGGTGTAGTTAATAATAAACTAAAGAGCAGTAACAATCTTTGAAAGTTGTGTTGCTGCTGTTTTTTCCTGCCTCCTACAGTTTTCTATTAAGCAATAATTATCTATACTCAATTTCCCTACTGTTAAAACTTCTTCTCAAGAAAAATTTCATGGCTTTCATGAAAGAAGATGATTTTCACATGAACTTTTCTGTAAATCAGCAGTCTTCAGAATTTAGTTTCAAGGAAAAGCAGGAAAATCTGATCTTGTACATAGCGAATCAGAACAGCAAGATGTTTAGAATCCTTGAACAGTTCAAACAGTACAAAACTGTGTTTACAGTTCCTTCAATAGAAGATTTTACATAGTGAGGGCTTGGCTTTTTTCCCCATACACATTTTCAAGGCATTAAGCATGCTTTTCTTCCTAAATGAACGTGCCATGTAAATGAGCACACTAGGGATATTTTGAAAAGCTTCATGTTCTTCAACCGTGCCTTGAAATAGGACCTAGACAATTCCTTTTCACGTCAGGTGTTATCAACATCTTTTCTAGATGACTGAGGTTCAAGACAAACAGTTTAACTGATGATTGCATTTATGAGTTTCAACCTCTTACCTATAGCTCTGCCCCCAAGTTAAATCCAAGTCGGCGTTTCCCCTTTCTTGCTCTCCAATGAAGCAACCTTTCATGGTGCTAACGAGGGGGATTCCCCTCCCAAGAGGGGTAGTGGTTAATGACCATTTGCGACAACACTTGGTTGCTGTGAGGACCAGTTCAGAACGCCACGGCTCCCGTGCTGCTCTCTGGCAGCAGCTCTCCGCATGCCAGCTCCACCACACTCCCCGGGCTTCACTCCTGCTTGCCTTTCCCGTTCTTAGACGGCTACAGGAAGTGTCTTCCCTGCCTAATCCCATTTGTGCAATCTTTCCCACTCGTTTATTTACCGCCCGAGCTGAGAAAGAGTCCCCACTACTTTTATTTTAAGAAGCGTCAGTTGTGAGCAGGTGGTTTAACATAGCCAAGTGTTAAACCGAATCTCAAGCTCAGGCCAAAGTCAAAGCTCTCAGCCGGACTCCCCTCGCTGTCCCGTCCCGGCTCTCACCTGCCGGGGTCGGCGTGGCGGCCGCGGGGGCCCCCGGCGCGCTGCAGCTCCAGGTCGGCGGGGCGGGCGGGGGCGAGCGCGGCGGTGAGGCGGAGGCTGAAGCCGTGCACCAGCCGCCGCAGCAGCGTGTCCCCGCGGCCCTTGGGCGCCGACAGCCCCACGTCGTCCCGCAGCTCCTCGGGCGGCACCTCCAGGTTGCCCGCGTACCAGAACACCCACCAGATCAGGCTGAGGAAGATGCCGATGCCGCCCGCGTAGATGAGCAGGTCGGAGAAGAACACGTCGGCGAACACGCCGGCCAGCAGCACCGCCAGCCCCACCGCGTCGAAGGCCAGCGCCAGCCAGAAGGCGGCCACGCAGCGGCCCAGCCCGCCCGGGGCCGCCATCGGGAGCGGCGCCACCGCCGCCTCGGGCCGCGCGCACCAGAGGGGAGGCGGCAGCGGCGCGAGGGCGGCGCCCACCTGAGGCAGGGCCGGGCCGCGCCCTCCCCCCCGCGGGCAGGTGCAGGACACGCCCCCGGACTGAGGGGACGCCCAGGCCGCGCCCCCCACACACCTGAGGGCACGGCCGGGCCGCGCCTCTGCCCCCCGCAGCTGCGCGCAGAGAAGGCGGGCACACACCGCCCTCACCGGCCCCGCCGAGCCGCCAGACCGCCGCGGCGGGGCTCGAAGGCTGATCCGTAGCGACCGACGGCATTTGGGAGCTGAGGCCTCTCTGCGCGTAGTGCTCGCTACCGTTCCCGTGCGCAGGTGAGCCGGACACGGCTGGGTCCGCTCAGCTCCTCCAGCTGAGGCAGTGCCACCTCAGGCACTGTAGAAGGAAGGCACTTCAAAAAAGAGGTCTCCAGATGAACACCCACTTCGTTGATCTCCGCACTTGCAAGGGGAGGCAAGCTGGACGCTGACAGCAGAGATCTGCAAGACTGTTACAATGTGCACCTGCAAATGCACATAGACTCCTTTAACTGCACTTGAGGAGGCTTAAAAAGAGCAGTTGGAATACAAGTTCAGGTTGACGAAGAGGAAACAAGTTGTCAGTGCAGGATGTAAAATTCAGTAAGTAAAACAGTTAGGTAAAAGGCAAGACACATATTTCACTTTGCCGTTGTGTTAATGACTTGATACATCTTTTTACACTCCCAAGTCCTCAAGCACAAGAACTGTATTTAGATGTAAGATCTCCTGTGCCTGGTCTCACAAGGGTCTTATATCTAACACCTTATTTAATAATGGGTAAGCCACTGTTCCAGTAACAAGAAATATCAAGCCAACAGGAACTATGACCAGGCCTAATAGAACAGGCACCTTCTACATTTTAGTGGAAATAGTGTGCATTAAATGATGCTGCTGATACTCTTCCAGTGACAGTGAGTGCTATTAGTTTACTGGGATTACAGACTCAAGTCTTACCATAGCTTTTGGTTCACAAAATAGCTGAAAAGTTGCAAAAAGTTACAAAAAGTCAGGGTTTCAAAAGGGTCAAAAATAGTTGACGCCACAGATCAAGCAGCCTATTTTCATACTCATTAGCGTTTACCACATTTCATTTAGCACCCACTTTCTTTCTAGGTAGCCAATACCTTGATATGAGGATGACATAAAAAGGAGATGTGGTAGGGTTTCTTGAATGACAAATTAGGCTGGTTAGTTTCTGTTGATTAATCTTGTCTCTTACCACTTTTGTCCTATTTGAAGTTATTACCACTAGGACTTTTCACTAACCTGCCTCATATTCTCACTCCGCAAAGAACAGACAATTGATCATACAGAGAACAACCGGGCAGTTCTGAAAAATTTCAAAAGATATCACCTTTCAGTCATGAAGTATGTATTTTTCACGCCTTAACAGGACAAATTCACTTGGCTGGTGCAACTGGAATCTGCACAGCCTTTCGTCTTCTTCAGATGGAAGAACAGTTCTGTGACCATCATGCAGGAATACTCTCAACTGTTCTGGCAGCAGAAATAAAGCCCAAAACTGAAGGTAAGATTTTGCTTGATGTTGTAAAATATATACGGTTAAAGCAAAATTGTTTGTGCCTTTTAAACTCACAAATACCCTAGGTAAAAACAGCTAAAAATTACATTGTGGGGCTTGGTATCAGGCTGCTAAATTACATATCTGCAGCAACACCAATTGCTGTCAACCTGTCTTTCTTATATTGAACAATTTTTTAAAAGACTGTAGCAGTTTTTTTTATCTTTAAAAGCACATGTAAATTGCTGCTCTTGGCATGCATGCTTCTTGCTTCAGAAAGACAGCATTTACTAAAATATGTCTCAGCCTTTTTTCCCTCTGACTTGAAAAATTTGAATGTTTTTGGTTTGGGCCAAGAAGAGATAAAAGGTGATGGGGCCATTCAGACAGTGACTTTATTTGTACCAGCTTGTAAATTAGAAGGAAACCAATGAATAATTACAGATCTTGGTGAAAAAAAGGTGTTGGGATCAGATTTCCTAAGAAGGTATTTTACTTCATCAATAAATTTGTTTACTGAAAATAAACCAATAAAATGATGATACAAAATACGTTACAACAGACACCATTCATGCTGACTGTGGCACACGCACCGTCCTGGGTGCCTGCTTCCGTGGTTTTGAAGACTTCTTGGCTGACTGTATTGACTTGCCAGCTTTGGGTGTTGCAAAAGACTTTGCTTGAGGTTTTTTTGGAGCCTTTTTCATGTCTTTTTCTTTTATTGCTTCCTTTGGCTTGCTGACCTGCTTGGCTTTTTTACCTTTTGATGACATCTCCAAGTTTGCACACTTTTCTGTAACCTCAGGTTTTGATTTTGGAGTATCCACCACTAGAGATTTTTTTCTCTTACCAAGGAGTGTTTTGGTTTTCTTGCCCGAATTGTCACCTTTTTCTGGACTTGATCCCATTTTCTGTATTTAAACACAAACAAAAAAAATTACCATTCCACCCAAGAAACAGATTTCCTGTTTTTCAGGAAGAAGGATCAATGAAAACCATTACAAATGACAAATACTTTCAATTAAACTGGGCCCTGGTCTTGAAATCTGCTAACATATACTGTTCCCTAAGGAGTAATGAACAATTTAAACAGTTCAAAATCTTTAGTTTTAACTGAAATGCGAGTTTCTCAATATTATTCAGCATTTACCTTCAGGTCAGTTGAGCTCGTTGTTTGTATAGGCACCAGCTGTGGAATTTCTTCGTCATCACAGTCACCTGGTTCTTGGACTATTTCTATCTTTTCTTTTACCACAGGCTCCTGGGTACCAGCAGCAGCTTTACTTTCTGTTGTCACAGTGACTTGACTTGACTTCGGTTTTTTAGCTGTCTTCTTCACTTTCTTGGGTTTTGCCTTCTAGAATTAAATCAGAAGTACAACTCAGACAAATCCCCGTACCATTTATAAATGTATAATAATGGTTTAAACGTGGTTAAAAATTAGATTGTGTAGCAACATTAAAGACTTTTATTCAATAGACGTGGACTAATCAACCATATGTAAAATACGAAAAATGCATTACATGCAGAAGTTTATTATAAATAGCTCACAACTATAGTAATGTCAACCTTACAGTCTTTAAGTTGAATATTCACAGTCCCAATTCAATTTCAGACAAATGAATATAATCAGAACTCAGTACAAAGGAATAGCCAATTATTACTTTTTAGCAAGTATGAGCTCTCCCTATATACGCAAATATATGAGATTGAGAATTATTCAGATGCCACTGATTAACCAACAAAGAACAGATGCACAATTTGAATCCACATATATGTTAATGAATGTATTTTCAGAAGCCAAATATGGATAAACAATGGAAGCAAAGCTCTAAGAATGAATCTCAGGTCTCTTGAGTTTAGGTCTAGAAATACTCATTTATTTCCAGTTTGCTTTAAAACCTGTAAGAGAGTTTCCATAATTTCTTTCTGTTACTGAGTATTTGAAGCACTGAGGCAGGAGTGTCTGACCAGTTTTAGCCATAAAAGCCTGGGATAAGTTGCTAATGCATTTAAACCCAAAATAACAATGCATAGAAGGAAAACAAAGAACTAGAACTAAATGTATCTACTTAATTTATGCAAAGTTTGAAGAAATTTTGGTTACCTTTACTTCATTTTTCTTGAGAGATGGCTGTTTGTCAAGCTCATCCAGGTTGGAGATATTTGCAGTAAATATTGGGAGTGCAACCGATTTAAGTGTTTTGAGGTGAAGAACTTTTACATTTTTCCATTTCTGCAAAAAAAACCCCAGTATATTATGTAAAAATAAGGCTGAAGTATGAACCTATTTGTCTGTAATGCAGTCAATCAGCAGTACCTTTGGTAACTTGTTACCAATCACTTTTGCTGCTGCAAGGATGTTCTCAATTATCTCATCCACTTTCATCCCAGTGTGACCTATGCGCATTGTACTGAAAGAAAAACGAATAACAATTACAGATGGGCAAATAAACTTATCTCAAGTTACTTGTTTAGTTTAGGCACACCCAGAAATGCAAAAAGCCCACTTAATTGCAATTATCATAAAGGAGGGATGGCTATTGCAGAAATCTTTTGTGGTAACAGTTAGAAGGGATTCACCTGTATTCATCTTTCCATATTTGGATATGCAACTTATGCCTTATATTAGAAAGCATTACTACCAATTCAGATTCTTTCAGATACACAATACATGAAAAATATCTTATTAGAACAGAATATTTTGGAAAAAGAAAAATATTATTAAATTAGAATAAAACTAAGATTGTACATGCACTTTGACAGTAACAGGTGCCTAGAAATTCCTTAGCTAAAAGGAAAAAGAGACAAACCCCCTCAATTTCACAGTAACACTTAAGTAGAACTACTAATTTAACTACACAGGGAAAGGTTCAAAATGCCTCCCATTTGGAATGGTGACCCTTAACATCTTTTATTTGCATAGTGAAGGAATAAAAATAACTTAAAACTCCTACAGTTAAGATAGGACCATCCTTCAAGTGATGTATGAATCTGTTTGTACTTACTAACAGCACCCTTTGTTGTTAATTGGGAGTGTAGTCCCTTGGATATGTTTTTCTAGTTCCTTGGCAAGATCCTTGGCTTTCAGGTTTACAGATAAAGGTGCCCTAAAACAGAAAATGAGAGGAGTAAAAAAAAGGAAATAATTAAAAAATGCAAAAGAAAACCAATTCCTCCATTACTAAAAATATTCTGATCTTAAAAAAGATAATGCAAGAATGGATTTCCAAAGTTTAAAGACCTACTTTTTCTTTTCATAGAAATGTTTTCCTAGATGTGAGGGCAAAAGCCTTCTAATTCGGTCATCAGACAGAAAGAGATCAAAACTGTTCAGGAGGCGCCGCTTCGCTTCAAACATTTTATACTCCTTTTTGAGGGTTTTGTATGAGATGATCTGCAACACACACACCAGTTTAGTCCCTGCTGCTGAAAATGCAACCTGAAATGTGTCTCAAAACGCACAGATTAAAGTTGCATAACTGATGGTCCATCACAGTGCATGCTTTTAGAATGCTGAAGACAATCAAAAAGTATCCATTTCCTACTGTTTTAAAGAATCAAAAAATATGGATCTCTTGCATAGTAACTGCACACTGCAAAACAGAACTTGAGTACCTGAGTAACATCTAAATCAAGGTTAAATATAACAAGTTGTTATACAGTTTTATTGCTGGTGGCATAAACAATCAAACATTCTGAGTTTTCCCAGTTGGTCACTCAAACTAAACATTAAACATTTATCTAGAAATTGTATCTGATTACTAAAAATCCTGTTTCAAACTGAAGAAATTATTCTTAGCAAACTTTGCAATTTAGAAATACCACAGTTCAAGTAGTCAGAAAAATCTTACTAGATTATGCGAATGAGAATTAGAATATTAAACAGCAGAAAAGAAGAACTACTTGTATTCTTTTTGGTGGTATAAAAGGAAAGAAATTTCAGTACTGTATTATACCATCAAGGACCTCCCTTACCTGGCTAACACTTCTGATCCCATTCCGGAGTAAAAGTTTCTTGTATAGATTTTCAGTCTGTTCTGCTGATAAATTTGGTTCATCCTTTGTAAACAGGCAAACCTCAGTTGTTTCTGGTCGAATGCCATGGGGCAGTGGTCTACAATGAGAATATGAAACACGTTAAAATGTCTAGTAAGAGAAAGAAGTTTTCCCCAGAACTAGGACTACACTGGAGATCAGTACCCTTTAACAACACAGAGAAATGACTATATTTAGACTTCATTAACTACTAGATATTGTCAGTGGAACCTACAGTTGATAAAAGTGAAAGCATGGAACACCACGGCTCCAGTCACACAAAGCAGAATCCTATATCCTGCCAGCAGCCCTTACCACAGAGGTCCCAGGAGGAGGACCCTCCATGCTCCTCCCTTCAGTCATTAGACAAAACATTGTAACACCGCGGCCCTGATAAACAGACGCAAACTTTCTCAATGTAGTGCAGCTAGAGTCTAAAAGGAGACTTCTAATTCATATTCAGGTTTGGTTATCAAAAGAAAGAAGAAATATTACTAACGACTTGGTGGTGGTGGGTCAAGACAAAGGTGATTCTAGGTATTTTCTAGATATCGAAATAGATAATATCTAGATATCTTCTAAAGTTCAAGGACAAAAAGTCACATACCCTGCAACTGGCAACCAATAGAACCAGTATCCTCCGTGCAAAAAGCTGGCACAGCCCAGCTTCCAGTTATACCAAAAGTAGGGGTAAAGCAAGTCCTGACCCGGCAGTTCTTAGTCACGGCACAGAAGCTTCCAAGACAAGGCCGTGGCAGTCAAACCCCCTAAGCTCAGAATCTTTTCCAAGATTCTTTTCTAAGCCAAAGGACATAAGCAACCCCTGTAACCATTCGGCCGGATATCAATGTCTTACATTCTGATGACCTTTGAGAACTGCGGGACCTTCCACACCGTCAGCAGAAGATGGACGCTCTCGCTCTCGTTGAGAAGCAGCGCGCCTCCCTTGGTCTTGCTTCTGGAGAATGCCACCAGAGCCTCCACCGCCTTCTTCACCTACAACATCACCACAGCGGCAGCAGCCGCAAGTCAAGTTTGGCCCGCCCGCCCACGCTCCCGCCTTCGCGGCTCCCCGCAGCCCCGAGCGCGGTTCAGAAGCTTATGTGAATATCGGGAGGAATACCTGCGTACGGTCCAAATATTCCCCCCGGCCCGCCATGCCGTCACTGCTCCTGCCACGTGCGGCCTCTGCGCCTGCGTGCGCGCCGCTTTCCGGTGCACGGCGGGGCCCGTCCGGGGCGGGGCGAGCGCAGAGGGCCGGGGGCCGGGGCTCGCAGTGCAGTCAGTGCTTTCCGCTCCTGCGCACGGCTGCTGTTACGGAACCGGGGCGGGGGCGCTCGGCGTGCGCGGGATACGGCGGGCCGCCCAGCACACGGTCACGGGCTAACCGGGCTTGGAGCAGAGTGCCGGAGGCCATCAGTCCGTCCCGCTTCGGCACCAGGGCCAGCCGGAGGTCAGGCTGGGTTGCTCAGGGTTGTAGCCACCGTGTCCTCACGGTGAAAAACATGTAGTCAGACTCGCCTTGTTTTATTGATGGTGCTCTCCTGGTCCAACCCCAGTTGCTGCTGGCTCTCTGCTTGCAGGGGTGGCTCGTGTTTAGCGTGCCGTACACTTGGCGCTTTCCAGCAGAGCTGTTCCCCAGCCAGTCATTTCCCAACCTGTGTTGCCGCAAGGGGTTGCTCCTTCCCAAATGCAGGTTTGCATTTGCCTTTTTTGGGTATTGACGTGCTTGCGTTGCTGAGTCTTTCCAGCCTATCTAGGTCTCTCTGTTCATGACGGTAATGATCGGCCCCAAGTTTGATGCCCCCTGCAAACTTGATATGACCGTACTTCAGATCACTGTTAGAGACACTAAATAGAACATGGCCCAGGATAAATCCCGGCAGTACTCCATTTGTTACTGGCCTTCAGGTGGAGTATAAGCCATCATCTCTGCCCTCCAAGCCCTGTTATCTGAACAGTGATTACCCATCTAGTTGGCCACCCAGCACACCATCATGTTTAGGAAGAATTGAGCATGTTCTTCAGATTCCTTCTTTGATGACTATCCTTGATTTTACTTCCTGTATTTCTGTCCTTTTGCACTGGAGTGCTGTCATAAGTTCCCTGTTTAGCCAAGCCAGTCTCCTGATAGATCTACTAGTTTTGCTGAGTGTTCAGGAGGAGCTGTTCGTATGATTGGAGGAGGTTGTCCTTAAAGACCTGCTGCCAGATCTCCTGAGCTCCTTTGCCTTTCAGAGGTGCCTCCTGTGGGATCCTGCCCACTTGTTCTCTGAATAAATCAGAGTCTGTCTCACTGAGTCCAGGGACTGTGTTCTGCTGCTCGTTTTCCTCATACACTCTGTCTTGAACATAGCTGTTTCCAGGTCACTACTGTTGGAGCAACCACTGATTATCGCATCAAACCATTTCTTCCTCATGTGTGACTAATAAAGGCAGAACTGCAGCATCTCCTGTTCAGTTTAGGAATGCATTGACTGACTGCATGGAAATAGCTTAATTGAGGAATGCTTATTCAATTGAGTTCCATGCTGGATAAGTACATTGTTCTGAGAAAAAATCTAGACTGGAATTATTTTGGTCTCATTCTCACAGTGCTGTGTGTGCCTTGGCAGCTTTGGGTTTTCTGCATTCGTTACACAGGTAAGCTGCTTTCTGGATAACACAGCTATGCATAACCAGGGCTTAAATATGTATGAAATTAGGAGTCTTAGTCATTCACTCTTCTCTAGATTTTTTCCGCTCTTTGCCTTTCTACATATGGTTTTATTCCTTCTCATCAGATGTTTTCCAGCAAAATTTGTTGCTCCATCAGTGTGGCCAGTGCAAAAAGAAACTAAAATACTCTAGTTTCTTGGCAAGATGCTTTATGTAGTGGTTTATATTTTCTTTCTGCTGTTAGTGTTCTTGGAGCAATAGAGTAATTGATGGCATCAAGACTTATCCAAACAGGAAAGAACTGTACATACACTGATTTTAAAGAGTGAAAAAAATCCTCCTGGAATGGAAGTTTTCCTTTCCTATTATGTTACTTGAACAAAACCAAAACCAAATCAAAACAAAAAAGAAACTGGTTAAGAAAAAGAAAAGCTGTCCTTTGTTGCCATGTTGTATGAAGTACTGATTAGAGAAATTACTGATGGTGAGGAACACACAGGGTAGCCAAGGAGGGCAGACTCATTAAAACCTTTTCAGTACTGCTGGAATTGCTGCATGTGATACTAGCTGTGGTGCTGTGTATTCTGTCTATTAGCATTGCTTCTATCTTTGCACATTTTATGGCAGCCATATTTTAATAAAACATTGACATATTAATGTGACATGTTAAAACAAAATAGAAAAAGTCAGATGAGTGGAACATCTCTCTGAAAATGAGCCAGGCTAGTCTTATAAGGTATGATTGAACAGCATGTTTGAAGACTGACTTTACTGTGTCAGTATAGCATTAATAGGATAAAACTGAAGGGACTATTATTAGTGACTCAAATTCAAATTTTTCACATATCAGTCTCATCCAAGTAGATTTTTCTGAAAAAGTTTTGGTCTGACATGACTAAATTTTGCCAGATGTTTAACTGACTTAGTCTAATAATTTTCTCTTGAAAGGTACTTGGCATAGCTAACAGAGCTGTCTTGGAAAAATTAATTAATCTGTGAATAAGAAATATTTCAGGTTAATACAGCAAGCAATGAATATAAACTATAAAAGAGTGCACTTTTAATTTAGCAATGTCATAAATTTACAGTTACTCCTACAAGGAAATCAGGTTTGTTACTTTTATTTGTGTTATTGCTATACAGTGTCCTGCTGTAGCTCTCAATTTAACTTTTTGGATCATGAAAGTATGTATTTTTCTTTAAGTCATTTGTAACACTTATTTAAATGCTAAGGTGGAAAATAATTTCAAGACGTTCTACTTCATTACTTATTCAAGATGTTTCTTTATATGCCTGATTTTATACTTTCACACAGCAGAAGGGTTGTACAAGATGCAGTTGTTTTTGCTGTAAAGAGATCTTTGAGGTTTAAGGTTTTTCAAGTTTTAGTTCCCAGCTTGTATTCCTCCAGACTATTTGATGGCAATGCCAAAATCCCAGATCTCTCTAAGTGTAGTTCTTGCAACAAAACCACCACAAAGGATATGCAGAGATTAAGACAGAACTAAGAAGTGCCTTACAGGAGAGCTCAAAAGAGAATCTCCCCCTAGACCTGAGTTCTGCACTGTTTCCTTTTGCCTGTGTTCCTTTGCAATGCTGGAGTCAGCCTCCAGCTGTAACCGGACCCACACACGAGCTTTGGTGGAGTCATTCACAGACGCCAAGAGGGCTGTTCCAAAGGACAGAGTCCCTGGCACTGGACAAAGCTGTAAAGCTTTCTTTTTATAATGCTTTGCCTCACATCCCTTCTAGGCGCTTAACGGATGACAGCAACACTGCCTCAAGTACCTTTTTGTCACCCAGCAGTTAATCTGTCATGTCTCTTATTACTCTTATTGTGAAGTAGGTGGACTTTTTTAGGTGTATGGAACTAACAGGAGATGCAGAAAAATTTACATTGGAAGGAAAGCCAATGAAAGAATATGGATTATCAAAAGTTATATATACACAGACAACAGATTTTGGGTTTGTTAGCATAAATTTCTATTTTATATTAAGACTAGAATCCTTTCTAGTATTTCTTCAGAGAAAAAGTAGTATCTTGTCAGGTTTATAGTGTGATAAAATAAACGCAAGGAAAGAAACAGGTTCACAATATAAATTCTTCAGCAGTAACTCCAGTTTGTTGTTATATTTTTTGTACCAGATCCTAGATAAGAGTATACAAAAACAGCAGAATAAGTAAGAGCCTTTAAGTACCAGTTCAGGAAGAAAACAGTCTTGTCTAGAGTACAGGTCATCTGCTTTAACAGCATCATTTCAACAGTCTGTGGTATGAACCAAAAAACCAGAGTAATACAGATCAAATACCTGGGACATTGAAACAGTCTTTTCTTCTTAGGTAATATTCAGTAATAAACACTTATAAAAACACATTTCTCATCATTAACATGATTTTTAATATATAGACTGGTGCCATAAGTAGTCTAAAACAGAGGTTCTTCATTGAGTAATTTTCACTGGGCTTTTTATGCCACTGAAAAAATTCTGTAGAGGGGCATAAAAATTGCGACCAGCAAATATCCCCACGGATAAATCTCCTTAAAACAGCTATTTTTCTTACAACACTATTACACCATCATCAATAGCTTGCTGTTCAGGAATACAGTTTACTACCGGAAAAAGTGTTTCAGGAACTGGTGTCATATTTATGTCTCAGTTCCTGATTGTCTGCTAAGATGACCAATGTAGCTGGAATGGTTTCACATAGGCAGTTGATGGCAATGTTACTCAACTGACCACTGCACCCATTCCTCCAACTACTGTGCTTTACTTCTTGGAGCTTGCAGAAACAAGGAATTATTTTCCTGTTGCCAAATAATTAGTACTGCTGCACATTCAGTTTTTTTTTTGCATTTGGTATTTGTTACATATACCAAGGTTTTCAATTCAAGAACATACAAGGTCTTAATTTATAGAATAATAACTTATGTTTTTATAAGTTACGTCATGGCTAAGCACTCAAGCCATATCTACTCTACACACTTTGGCCAACAATCAGAGAGAAAGGTGTGATCCTCATCAGTACCACGCTGCAAATGCCATTATACTGAGGGGAAAAAACCCCAAACTCTCCTTTCTGCAGAAACATGCTCAGAGTTTTGCTGGTATGAATTAAAGCTACACCATGGGAATACCCTGCAAGTATCCTATGCAAGCACAGTTACCCTGGCAGTGCTCCTAGGGGTGCTATATCTACAATCCAACTTTTATTTCTTCTTTTTCCCCCCCCGGCCTTTCAACTGTTGTGGTTGCACAGCTTTATTTTTGTTTCATCTTCAAAGCAGCATACCACATTTTCACAAAAGGAAATATTCAAAATGGTAATTTAAAAAAGTTTATTACATCAGTGAACCAGCAAATAGTATTTATTTCCAACAAAGCCACATTGTCTTTTTGTCTTCTTTCATCTAGATTTAGCTGTATTTAATAGTAGCAAAAATGGGACTATAAAATGTAGAATGGAGATGAAATGAAAAAGTTGAGATGCAATCTGAGGACTATTCAAATACAGTCTACTTTCAGCTCTTCTACCCAAAATCCAGCCAATTGGCTTACATTTATGCTTTACATTTTCATATATTTGCTATAGAATGCAAATATTTTACACCCAAATAAAAACCTCTTACAGGATAGGAATATCTTTAATTGCATAATGTGGATTCTGTTAATGAATTCGTAATACTACAGCCTCTCCATTTACAGACAAGGTGACATTAACTGGAATTATGGAAATGGTAATCAAATGCACTAGATGGGATGAATAATGGAAATACTTTCTATCCACTGATACTCCAACCCACCAGGTGATTATTCAGTTTAATATTAAATACTCAGTCCAGCCTCAAAATAATGAAGTTTTAAAATCCCACGTTAAGTTTACTCAACAGTGGAAAACTGATGCTGGAGCATACTGTAGTCTTCAGATACACTTCAATGCCTTAAAAAAAAGTTTTAAAGGACCTAGCAAGAATTTAGGAATCTAACTGTTAAGTATTCTCCAATAATGGTCGCTGCAAATTTCAAATCCATGAGCTTAGTTCAAGAAAGCAGTCAGATATCTGGAAATCTTGTCAGTCCAGAATATGAACAAGACAGTAAGTCTCCCTGGCTTTTAATTTCTTCATTAGTTTAAGATCCAGGGAACTGTGGGTTTTGTTCACTTGGTAGGAAAAAAAACTGTTAAAACCCTGATTTACTAAAAAAATAAAAGCCCAGAGATTTGCAGACATAATAAAATTTATTTAAATTCCATGCATTACGGTAGCTACAAGTGTAGTCATATGAAACTGAAGGACAATAACTTCTTCTGTCCATACAATGTAGCTGTAAGTGAAATGAATGGGAGTTCCACAGTTACAAAGAAACAAACAAAACAAACCAAAAAAAAAAAAAATCTCAAAAAAGGTATATGTGTTTCAGTTTTGAGTTTCAATTCAGATACAGTCACTAGACTGTAAATCTTTGGGGGAGAAGATGGGCTTACCAATTTTACAGCTGAGAATGTTTAGTTTAAGATATTCTGAAGAAGCTCCAAAGATACCTTTTAGTAATTACTAGTAATACTCTGGAAAATTAAAAAATCCCTTAGCCTTCATCCTAATTGTTAGAATCAGGACAGCAATTGCAGACAGTCCATTTTCAAAGTGCAGCTAAATAGGGTTTTATTATGCAGCTCCTTCAAATTGTACTGAATAAGCTTTGAACCAGTTTTGCTTTAATTTCTCAAGAAAAACTTCACTGGTCCTCATAAGCTTACATTGCTTTTTGATATGCAAAAATTTGCAGACTGTGCTTGATTCTGACCCTCCCATATTTCAGTATGTGCAAACTCGTAGGGATTTAAATAGTCTTTCTCCCTCTCAGTTCAGACTGATCTTTAAAACAGCAAGGATTATCCGGCCCTCCAAATTAAAGACAGGGTGAACTGAGTAATTTATGTAACTGGCACTTTTTAATTGGCCCAGTTCTCCCACAAAATGTAGCTCTTATAAATACAAATAGGCACTATTGCCACAGATTCTCTTATTTTTGCAATTTTCGCTGATTGTTAGCATTTTCTGCGGTTAAGAATTTAATAATGCTGAATTTTTATAAAGACACAATATGTAGTTCTAGCTTTCAAAATTGACTTCCTGTGTCTAGTAATGATGTTAGGTCAACCTAAATTTGCTGAAGATATTAACAAATGTAAAGCTAATGAAGGTGCCACATTTGCATGAATGTTTTTTAATTTTCAGAATGCATTCAAGAAAGGGAAGAGGCAAACCTAATTATTTTAATACAAACTTGGTTGAGTGCCCAATTGCCTCATTTAAAACTGTGTGTGTGGGGAGGCTGAGGAGTTTAGAAAAGTCCAAGTAACCAAATATCTAGGTTACTGGAAGTTAAAAAGCTAATGCAACTGCGTTACATCCGGATAAAAAACATTATTCAAAAGCAATTCCAATACCGAAAAAGATTTCAAATTGAATAGTTTATTAACATGGTAGTCATCTTTGTAACATGTGCACACACACTCGCACACTCTGAATGATCTGCCTGGAAAAAAGAGGTCTTAATATAGATGCTGGGGGAAATTAAACATTAAAAATCCTTTAGATTTTCATAATTATAGGCAATTATGTCCACATCACTTACAAAGCTATTGCCGAATCTTTCCAAGGAAGCAGAATTTGGGAGAAAAAAAAATTGTTTTTGGGAAAATTCAACAGTGGCATAGCAGAGCTCTCAATATGAGAAAGCTGACATAATGTGGACCTTTGCTGTGAAATTTGTCTTTGCAAAATATGGGGAGAAGTTTATCAATGGGCAGAAAATAAGACGGCGGTGTGAAGTAGGCTTTTGCTGAGTTGATTTTCCTCACAGTATTGTGCGGGGTCATTGAGAAAAATGCTTAGTCCTTCTCTGGAACCAGTTTCAGAACTTTTCCAATTGCAATGGTCTTACCTAAACCAAGGAGACAAACAGGAGAGTTATATTTACTGTGAAAGGAATGTAGACATCTCCAAGAACATGAAAACTTGCCCCAAAATACCGGCTCTTAAGTATTAGAAATCACAGAGAATACATTACTATATTGTAGCATCTGTGTATTTTAAAAGCATGATAAAATTTTAAAAATACTAAGCCTGCTATTCTGACAGCAAAGAACACAATGTGGATTGTGGAAAGCCTGCTTCTGCACTCATCTAAGGAGAAGGCAAGGCAGAATCACTGCCAGATCTGTTTACTACTTTTCAAATAATTTATTTTAAACGTATCCCTCAAATCTGTGCGTTTTACCAGGGTGTGCATGTGAAAGCCCAACATACAACCTCCCTGATATTTTTCAACTTTAAATAGTGAAACTATGGTATTCATATTGTAGGTGGACATTCCAGGACACATTAAAAAAGCACTGCTGGTTATTTTTCAAATCCAGTCTTTTGTTTCACAAGGCACATTTCTGTACATTATTCAAATAAAACTGTCTCTCTGTTACTAGCAAGGACTCTGCACAATAACGACAATTTGCTTAGATTTACTTTTCCATTGTTACTCAGAGAGTGATTTCCACTAGATAACAGCATTTTAATACCTCACTGCCATGTGGCTCTGAGTCCAAGTAAGTTTTTGCAGCAGTCAGTACCTGCTGCTGAAGCAGCCTTACCCTCATCCCTTAAGGTGAAGCGACCCATCTGAGGGAAATCTTTGAATGTCTCAAGGCAGATCGTTCCTGCTGTCCTTAAACGGGCAATGCAGACTTGATCTTGTTTAACAAAACGGGGCCGTGTCTTACTTTTTTCTCCTGTTTTTTTGTCTACCAAGCAGATTAAGGCCTGTGTAAGAAAAAAATAATAGCTGTGAATGCTAAAATAAAGGTTATTTTTCTTTACAAACAGAACTGGTCTAAGAAGGAATATACTTACAAACACGTGAAAAAGTTTGCGAGATTTATTCAGTCATGACACACACCACTTTTCAGAAAGCTTATGCTAACAGTTACAGCCATTTTTGTTTGTGTTAGGGCACAACCAAGAATTCCATTCAAGGCTGGAGCTTGGTTGCTTTAGCTGCTCTACAGATGTATGACATGACAGGACTCTTCATCCCAACAACTGGATTGTTTATATTCACATCACAACTTAAAATGACACTTACTGTTATCTCAACTTCTTCAATACAGGTGTGGATGTGCAGCACTGCATTATAACCTGGGCAGATAATGGATTTGTGCTCAATTATCACTATCTGTAAAACAATTCAAAATAAGTGCATTTTTCCTAATTTCAATTATAGAACAACAGAGAATACTCAATGCAGAACTGTGTTAGAAAGTCTATTGAACAATATACACACAAATTTTTGTCAAAGAGCAAAATTTTTTAAGTTTATAATATGAAAGTAAAAAACTGAAGAACTGGCCTGATAAGGTCTTGCTTTCACCGTTCTAAGCAACTAAAACTTCGCTGAGAAGTTACATTCAAAACAACTTATATTTTAAAACCTCAAATTAATGATGTCAATATTAAGTTATATTTGTTATTGCCCATTTAGAGATAGGGCAGTGAATAAGAAATCTGAACTGAAACTTCAAACTACCAAAGTTTTAGATTTGGCAAAACATAAAATATTTCCATGGTTTTTACCCCTCTATACAGCAATTAAATGTTTTTATTCTACCTGGGCATCAAATGTGCGTCCAGAATGACAAAGGTTGTTGAGATCACAGAGAATGAATCCTGGAAGGATCTCTTCCTCTTCAATTCCCTTCAGTCTGATCTTTAGATTTTCACCTGGGGCTACTGAGTCAGTTTCTACATCATCAGAAAGGATTCCAAGAACTTCCACATTGTGCTTAAAGAAAACAAAAATGCAGTTTTGCATTGTGAATATTTTAGTCTGGTAGAAAATAACTGTAATATAACAGTATTTCAATAAATAATTCCATTACAGTTTAAGTTAATTATATTTGGTTCTGTCAAGCTTCAGAACATTTAAAATATTTGAAAGATGAATTACTAATACTTGAATTTTTTAAAAGACCTTTTTTATTTTTCAAGGTTTTTTTTCCCTGTTTCCTTTTGAGGGAAAGAAAAAAAAGTGAAGGGGGAAAGAAATAAACCATTGAGCAATATTAACCCAATATTAACAGGGAAAAGGCTTAGTGGGCCAACTGTACAAACATGAAACAAATCCAGCTGAAGTATGATGATTTGTAGTCCAGCAACTGAGTTTACTAAGGCAGGAGAACCCAAGTTCTGACTGCTAAGGAGCTACACGACACTCACTGTCCCCAGAAACATCACCCATGTAAAATGTGAGGGCTTAGTTGTGTGCAACAGAGCAACAGTACATTTTCTGATTTAAAGTAATGAGTATCTTTAAGAACCAAGCTCCCTTTTTATGGTGGTTAATTTTTTGAATATCTAAACCTTGCCATACCTTGTTTGGCATCATCACAAGCTGTTGTCCTTTGCAAATAGAGCCCGACTCCAGCTTCCCAAGGACCACAGTGCCCATGTCCTTCACAAAAAGAAATCATTACATAGCAACTGAAAACATTTTCCTAAAGATTCCACTACTTATGGTTTACCTCTGAGTTTGATTACTTAAGTCCATGAATATTTAGCACTGTTAGTCTTAGTATTTTGGAAATTGTTCTTATGAAAGAGTACAGATTTTAGGAGTTTCATATAATCCCAAAATTATTTACTTCCCCTTCCCTCCTCTATTCTACAGTTGGAAATGTAACATTAGCAAAGAAAAAAGATACCTCTAAAAGGGTAATAGCAAATAGTCCATTCACTGCTTTCTGAAAACAGCCTCTTTATACTTTCTATATTAATATTTTAATCTGTACCTTATATTTATCCACAATTGGCAGCCTGATTGGTCCATCAACTGAACGGTTGAAGTTTGGCAAATTATCCAGGTATGGAATAAATGGTAATCCACTAAAAAAGCAGAAGGCATTTGTTTCAATTTCATGAGCATCCTTCCATTTAAAAAAAATTACTCAGAATGGATAAATGCAGTCCAACACAGGGAATCATATTCATCTTGTCTTCATTTGGAACAATGACCTTTAAGACAGCTAAATCTATTATAACATCCCATCAGTAGTGTCCACTTTACCCCAACCAACATATAAATACCCAGAAAATGCATGTTTTTAAGTTCCATTACAGGCATATTTTACACAAATTAATTATTCCTTTGAGACTCACAACAGATGTGTAATATATTTTGGAAATATAAAACCATAAGCTAGGTCCAAATGTGATTTCCATTAATTCTTTTTAAAGTACACTGAACAGTATTGAAAAATGTGACATCCACTGAGAGACATGGCTTGTCCCTAATTATAATACAGCTTCAATCAAACTGCTCACATCAAACAATTACTCATATTAGCAACATCAGCTGCAGCATCACTGGCAAATTCTAGTGCTCGTAAGGCACTGAACTCACAGAGTCAAAGAACACTGCTAATATTTTACTAATAATCTTCTGCAGTTTGCAAATGCTTTTCACTGGCACATTGCATGGCTGTGTTCTTGCTGCTCTGGCTGTATTTCCTCAAGCACTTTGGCACACAACTACAACATACCATGCTCTGCTACCTCCCAGCTTCACTGAAGCATTTACTTTTATTGAAATACAGCAAATATTCAAGTTGCTCAATTTAAGATACATACATATACCAAGGACAGAATTCTGACTGTTCTTTAAGGTTTGCTCCAGTCAGTCCTGAGCAGGGCATGAAATGAATGTCCTTTTTGGGATTGAAGCCAACTTTCTTCAAAAATGGCACCAGTTTCTCTTTACATTCCTCATATCTATTAAAATGACAAGCAGATCAAGGTAAGTTCCACTTATTCCAGCATAACATAATCCTGTGCTTTAAAAAACATGCAGACATTTCAATTCAGTTACTGTGTGAGCATCAAGCAAGCCTAAAAGTCTGGAGGCCTATTTGCATCTTCTCCCCAACCTTCAGCATGGCTTGGTATTGTCTACTCCCCTATTCCCCCTCATTCCTCTGCTCCATAAAGCATCATCAGTGCTCTCCCCACACTTCAGTGACAGGGCTGGGGGAGCAGCAGCACAAGCTGGAATTGCTTAAAGCAAGAGATCCAGGCCAGCACTGCAGGACAGACCATACAGACACCTCCTGAGGTCATGCTCCAGGCTGGCTCAGTCTCCTCCAGTCTCCTACACAGTTTCTGGAGGTTTCGTGCTATTTATTTCTGTCACACTGCCTCCTCTCAGTTTGGGGTGAATTCAGTCAGGTCAGAAGGTTGGGGCAGGACCAAGACAGAGAACTGGGTGTGCCTTAGTCTCTTAGTGAAGCAGGCTGACATTCCAAGGTTGCACAGGCCCTCATGGCTTCCCACTAAAACTTCCACAATTCTGGGCAGAACACACAGCAGCTTCTCTGACAACTCTGCTACTGAAAACACAATCACTTGCTTTTTTTAGACCCAGTATGAAGTTTCCAAGTCAGCAATTAAACTATGCTAGAATGCATGGGGGTTTGTTGGGTATGTCTGCAAGGATCCAAGCAGTTGACAGTGAATGTTGGAGTGTAGAACTTCCAGCTTAATTGAGAGGCACTGTCCTAGGCACTCAGCTTCTGGTTTTCCTGCCAGTTTTATAACCTCTGCCTTTAGTCCACCAGTCAACCATTCTTTCAGCAATAATGGGATACAAAAATTACCTAGGAATTATTTTATTGTAGTGTCTGTCAATGAAGATTAGTTTTTTAATATTAAACTCACCTTTCATTACTCCAGTTTACAGTTGGATCATCCATTTTATTAATAAGAACTATTAAATGCTTTACACCTGCTGTTTTTGCTAACATGGCATGTTCTCTTGTTTGTCCACCTTTCTCAAATCCAGTTTCAAACTCTCCTTTTCTTGCAGAAATAACCTAATTAAAGATACATATTTTAATAAAGGTTCTACAGTTTTCTCAACAGAACAATCAATAATATTGACTTATTCAAAAATTTTTGGGTAGTCAAACCTAGTAAAAGCTTCCAAAATGCACTGGTATATTCTCAGTATTACTCATTAGTTTCTGCATGGACATGTAAAAAAAAATCACATGACACCTGTGGACAGCTTTAAGAAGCTGTTAAATTACTCCAAAACTCACTCATCTCAGTAAAGACAACATTTGAAAATTCTGCCTGCTGTAAGTAACCAAAATAATAAAGAAGCAAACAAAAAATAAAAATCAAAAGCTCAATTCCACAGTATATGCAAAATAAAAAGAGTCTGATTTGTCCTTACCAGCACAGCAAGATCAGCTTGAGAAGCCCCACCAATCATATTTGGAACAAAGCTCTTGTGTCCAGGAGCATCTAAAATAGTGAAGTGTTTCTTCTCCGTTTCAAAATAGGCACGACCCACTTCTACTGTTTTACCTTTGTCTCGTTCTTCTTGGTTTGTGTCTAAGGCCCACGAAAGGTACCTAAAAAATTCCCAACCCAAATACTCTATTGTTGTATTGATTTTTATTAAGTTTATATATCATTCATTAGTCATAAGAGACCTTATTTTTGCTTACTTATTTTAATCACCTCAGCATTGCTAAATGTAAAGTCACTGTTGGTCTTGGAAATACTTAACTGACTGATTTGTGTGTACAGTGAGCTGCAGAGCCCACTGCCAGCTTTCCTTCATACACCTACATGCATTCATTTCTAAAAATTCTAATAAACAATTTTTATTTTCGAAGTTCTTCAGCTGTGATCTAACCTCAAATAATTTAAGTTTTGCCTTAGTCTCAGAAACACCTCAGGATCAAGTACAAAATAATTTTTCCTTCTCAGCATAATTAACTAAAACATTAGTTCTGACTTGCATATATCATTATTGAGAATTATAATTACTAGTTCTCATTTATTTGCACATATTAAGGGGAAGTTTCTTTTGAAATAGGCACCATCTTTATTCACACTATCTTTGATCAATTTTTATTATATTGACTCTTGTCCTCTCCTAATAATTTTTCCCACTGGCCACCAACAAGTTAGCTTTCAGTTAGATAAACTGAAATTTAAAAAAAAAAAGTTACTTAGATCCTTCAGGTTTTGTGAAAACTGGTGAATATAAAGAAGAAAAAAATGCTCTTACTAAGGATAAAAAAGTGGCAATAACTCCATGGAACTGGTTTAACATAGCAATATTTTTCACCATTAACAGCAGCCTGTAGACATCCTTAGCTTTTGTTTTGTAGTGACTGGGTGGTGTCTGAAGAGAAGCTGCTTGGTGAAAGAACTATGTCACCCTTTCTATCCCCCTCTCACACATGATTCAGAGGGTTCAGGTCAATGCCCATCCCAGGATGCTCTACCCCTAAGGAAGTCTTTAACTGCTCCTTTTCCAGAGCCCTTTGAACTCCTTTTATCCTCCAGCCAAAAAGAAAAAGCTTTCAAAAGGGAAATCAATTTTGCAGGAGTTGTTTGAAGCAGAAATCAGGCTTCTACATATGCTGTATACACACACTGCCCCCACAAAACCCAACCAACCAAAAAACAACAAAACACAAACCAAACAAGAGGCCCACAAAAAATCCACCCAGGACAAGAGTACCATCATGCCTGGAGGAAGCCAGGGCTACTGGGACAGAGAGTAAAACCAGTTTCATTGCAGTAAAGGGCAAAGTGTGCTACTATCTTAACAAAGTTCATACCATGTTTCTCTGTTTTTTTCTTTAGCCTCTCTTTCATATTTTTCAAGTGTTCTTTTGTCAACCATTCCTGTCAAATACCTAAGAAGAGGTAAAATAAAAGTGCAATTTTACACAAACCAGAAAGGTATTTCCAAATAGTTACATACTTCTACAATCCCCACAGATTATTATGATTGGGAAATGAAGATACTAATTTTTTTTTAATCTTCAAGAAAGGACAAAGTTTAACCAATGGTATAATGCAGTTTCAAATTGCATTTTAAAATACAAAGAAAGACAGCCACATTCTAAGAAAGTGATTAATTTAAAAAAATTGATAATGTTTACTTTTGCATCGTTGGTTCCATTAAGTGAAAATCCTATAGCAATAACATTAAGGAGCTGGAATTAAGAAATTCCAAAGCCAGTAAGTACCTCAACTGACAGGGATAGAAACATTGTTATAAAAGTATTAACATATGCTGATTAAAGCCACAAAGAAAATACTACTCATTTTAAATGATGTTTTTTAATTCACAAAACCAGGGAATCTAAAAATTTAAGTTTCCTTACATTATTTGTCCTCCAATAGTTGACTTGCCAGCATCTAAAAAAAAAAAATTAATTCAAGTTATCAACAATGTACCATTATGAACTAAGCCATCTAGTTTGTTTCCAAAGGATTTATTTTTGAACCATAATCTAAGTTTTTGGAAGCATCTTGCACCATTATAATTTGGGAAGCACCTTCCCATTATAATTTTTTGTCAATTAAATTACACCAAATTTTGAACATGCTGTTTTCATATATTTATAAATTTAGTATTATCCATAACAAAGACCCATCACCAAGCAATGATCCAGCTAAAGCCAGGGTCAAGAGTGTGGGAAGCTCTTGCAAAATCTCCTTCCCTGCTTCCTTTATCCCTTGTCCCTAACTTGTGTGGGCGGCTCTTCTATATTGGGATGTACCTCTGCCCACGGCCCCTTCACTTTGTGTGACTCCATTCCGAATTTACCCAGGGACCCAAATTACAGAACTTTTAAGGCGGTAAGTAACTATAGAAATGAAAAAACAGAATTTACTGTATAACTTGTGATTCAATAATTCTGCTCTACTTCTGACACCACACAAGTTTTCATGAAGCTTGTTGAAACTATTAGAAGACATTTTGCTATAAATGCTTCTTTTCACCATGAATTATGTTAATATACCGCTGTAACCCTACAAATGTTAGTATTTAGAATAATAATTTTTGAATCTAATAGCAAGAACCCTTTTTATTTAAAATAAGCAGAAAAGATGCCCCGTTTTCTGATTTTGTTCTTTAGATCATAAACACAGACGTGTCACTTCAGCACTCAACAGGAGCAGGTACTTGAGAAACCATGAACACAGGCACTGTTGTGTCCAAGAGAACACACTCTACCCTTGGCCCTCTACCCCTGAAAGACCGTTAAATTTTTCCTTTTCCAGAGCAGCTTCATTAGAATGAGTGCTCCTGTGAGCCTCAAGAAATGGTGAATACAAAGAACAGCCTTAATTTCTAATCCTCTGAGTTCTAGATAATACACAACAGACAGATGCAACTACTACACCTTCACTTAAAACTTACCTACGTGTCCAATGAATACTACATTTACGTGCTCTTTTTTAGGAGCACCTGGAGGTGCTACAACAGATTTCGGTTTTGGTATTTCCTCCTCCTCTTCCATCATTTCCTGAGCGCTCTCTTCAGAAGGCCCCGCATCCCCAGCAGGACCACCTCCAAGCTCTGCTTCACTGGGTTCTTCTTTGTGGTCCCATGACTCTTCTGGGGACATTTCTGTCTCTCCATTTTCCACTAAAAATGAATCAAATAGATAAAGAAATTAAAAAGAATTACCCTGAGGAAAAGTCCCTGCTCCAAAGGTGCAATCACAAGGCTTTAACTACCAGGTCTGTTAACATTTTCCTACAGAAAAAGGGACAACTGCTGCTTGATTCTGAAATTATTAATACCAGGAGCTTTCAAGCTAGCTTGTGTGCTGACATAAGAAATCTAGGATACAGAAACTTCTGTTTTAACAAGGCAACGATTTCACAAAGAAAAAGCAAACCTGAAGATCCACTCAAACCAGCACAGTAGTATGAATCCACAGACACACACTACCATATGTTTAGAAAGCAAAGGAGAGGGTTTATAGTTTAAGTTCACTCATAAGCCATATAAAAACAATGAGAAAGATACAATTTCCATGTTCTGATTGTTCATATTACCGACCACTTTAAAGTTTTTTGCTAATCACCATTCCACACATGTTAATGGGGCTATTTGGTAATATGAAATTATTTTTTAATAAAGCACTCCTCATTTTACAGTGTCCAAGCAATCCAGCTGCAGCTCTCAATGCATACTAATGTTCAATTACCTCTTTCCTCACCCAAGATACAACAAAGTACACTAAGGACTATTTCTAAGTGTAAAGGCTCTGCTGTTCTGTTTGCAGTGATTCAGCAAAAGCACTGCAGTAGTACATTATAGTACTTTCATAATAAAAAGGAACAATTCTCATCTTACCAACAGATTCTGAAATTTCCATGTTAACAGCAGCATTTGAACCTGGAAGAAAAAAAAAGGGGGAAAATGAATCATTAAAGACACATACTTACCATGACAGGAATCAAGAACAAAGAAAAATGAGTGACTAAATTAATAAAAGGATAGTTCAGATGTTTTGGCACTTGCCAAAGCTTTTTAATACTCAGGTTCATTTTGAAAATTCTGCTTCATGCTAGTTCTATGATCTTCCATAAGCCACTTTATAAGCCTTTCCCAACTGCCTATGAAACTGTAAATAAATACAGATAATCACATTGCCTTACAAGAGTAGTATGAGGATAACAAAGATTGGAAAAGGTTCATAGAGATTTAAAAGAGGAGATTATTTGCAAAAATTTGTTTAAAAATCGTGTAATGAAGATCACAAAAAGGAGTACCTTCACAAGAGGCTGTTTGCTCCTCCGGAGAAGGCTCTACAGGTGCACCTGCAGAGAAGAAAAGTTTACCTTTTAAAGTACAATGATGTGACCAATTTTCAAATTCTGCCATAAAAGACTATCTCCCAGCTTTATTGCAAGAGTTGTATGGAAAGAATAACCACTTCCCTCCCCACCACGTGGTACTAAACACAGCCTCTAAGCACAAATACTGTTAAAGAACACTGTCTAAACATGGTGAAAATAATATACCACTTCTAAAAACAACCCATTTTCCCCCCTGAAAGATACCCTTAAAGCAAGCAATTTTTCTCTACACAGTATTTTACTTGCCTATCCTTTTTGAGTATGCTGGCTATTGGTAAATGTTAGTGTCTAACTGGTGTTTAAAAATATCAAAGCAGTTTCATTGTATCCAAAGACACAATGTGGTCACAACTGCAGGGAAAAGAGTCTGCCAGCAGCTGTTTACAGCCATGTCTATACTGCTCTTGTGCCTCACTTCCACTAAATGTTGAGTGGAAAATAGAAACAAGCTACTAAAAACAAATTCTTAACATCTCTGTAGTTACTAGGGTCAAGAGATAATAAACTCATTCAGCTGTCTGGTAAGTTTGCCAGTCCTCTTAAACACCAGAGCACAGTCCCATTATGTGGAGGGCAATCTCACTGGTCATGTGCATCTATCAAAGCCACAAGTATGCTCTTTTGGATAAATTACTCAACCCTCTCATGCACTAAACCATGCCACTACATTTTATGCTGAGGTGTAACTAATTATTAAACCTACTAGGAGTGATACATTGCAATTAACACTTACACCACTCAATGTTTTGGGACGTTATTTCACATTATCAGGGGGCCTTCTATAATATACATAAAACCTCAACCTATTTCGTTTTCTCTTGGTATAAGTTAAACTTCATAATGCTTTGAAACAAGTTCATTATCTTTTTTCTCAACCACATACAAAATTCATATCCTCTGTTTAGCTGTACTCCAGCTCTCCTTCAACTGAATTCTGAATACAGATCTTAGAGCATCACTTGTTCTATACGCATGATGGGACCTAAAGATGAAACAAATCCCCTCAAAAGAACAAAGCCATACAGAGAAGGACCTGATTCTAAGCCTCTTTGCTTTCGCACTGTTTGCGTATTTGCTGCAGACTTCTCTAAAGTGGAGCAGTGCAGGGAGAGCTGGCAGGGGGCCAGAGGACAGGGCTTTGCAGGCAGGGTGAATGTGGGTCACAGCACAACATCCAGTGGCCAGCAGCAAAGCGGGAGGGGGCACAGCAATGCCTGACTGAAACCATTCCCTGCACTCCTGTCTTGGATCAGCCATGAGCTACACTCCTGACAACAAACCAACCAGACTTTAGGAGAATGATTCAATATAGTCAGTAAAAGTGTAAGAATAGAATACCCTTAGATCCTTTTAAAGAAATGATCTATCATTCCCATTTGGCAGCTGGAAAAGACTCCAAACAGCCTATTTTTGAGTGTGGTAAGCAGGTGGCAAAAATCTAGGTATGAACCTAAAGTCTCCATTTTGTAGCACATCAGAAGATTATTGGCTATTTCATAGATACTGTGGTTGGGATGCATAAATATTTTAATTACAAGATCATTTCAACAAGCTTTTGATTTCACTCCAGAAGTTTGTCTGTAATGAAAAATGTATCAAATGGCAGTATTAATGCACTTGCCTTGGAACAGAAGTTCTACAAGTGGTTGGAGGGCTAGTTAATTTTTGAGAAATATATTATCAATCAACACCATTCTTATAAACTCAGTTTTTACTTTCTGGTCTGCAATACACCAGGTATACAGACAGGAAAAAAGTTTCTTCACAACTAACAGAGAGGAAGTAGGAAAAAAGGTCCCTCTGTACAGGTCTAGCACACGAGAGTCAATAAGACAGTTTGTGCATGGATGCTAAAGAGTACTAGTGCCACACAACCAGGGGGGCAACAGATATTCAGCTACAACCACAGCCAATTATTAAACCCTGGTCACTTCGGTACACAAGTGGCAGACATGCTTTGGAAGAGGACGCTGAATTGTATCAAACATAAACAGTTTCTTCAAAGCAGAAAGTAACATAAACCACTCACTAAAAAAAATTATTATTAAGAAACCATATAAATAAATAAAGAACCTTAATTTCAAAACTAAAATGCTCTAAGTGACAAAAATAAACACTCTCCACAGTAATTGTTTACTTCTAATAAACAATATCAGGTTATTTCAGACAAAGGTTCAGATTTACCATCCTCTGTGTGGAAGTAAACAGATTGCCTGAAATGTGTCTTAAGGCCAACATCTGAAAAGAAGGATGCAATCCTACTGCTTCCTTAGACCACAAGGCTGGTGCATTTTGGTCTGTCACCTCTTCTCATTCGTGAAGATCATTCAGACAGGAATCTTTCACATGAGAGGAATTCAAAACGTACTCTGTAGGAAATCTGGTTTTAAAGTCAGGATGGCACCTTAAGTGATGCCAATTTTTTATGTCTCAAATTATTGGATTTACGCATGACAAGCAGCTGTCGGATTTTACACCTAACCATACTCCATCCCTCCTTCAAGCCCTAAGCCAAGAACTGCTGTTGCAACCTTATCCACAGTATTACATGGAGTGAGTGGTTTATCTTTAGTCCTGCTCAACATTCGAGCCTTAGGACATTTTTTGGAATATCTTTGTTGTCAATGCCAAAGACAAAAACAGATACAGATTTATCTACTGGTGCCATCAGACAATGTCATTATGTAATTCAGAGTCTTTTCTGGAAAAGGTAATTGTGGGGATTTTTTAAATGTAAAATTCACTGGAAGAGTATGTACACTACCCATACAGAGTCCAAAATTGCACAACTTGTAAAATACAGTGAGTGACCTCTTTAAAAGACATCTCATGTCCTAAAGAATCCACTCTGCCTACTTCAGTCACACAGCATTCTACTACAGCTGATGAGTTTGTTGCATATCACACCGAGTTTTTTACTTGTTTGCATTTTTGTTGTACAATAACCAAGGCTGCACAAGTACAACAAATTTGAAGTTATCATCCAACCTCTGAAAATATTGTTTTAGAAGACTAGGAACTTGTAGTCTTTTGCAGTTCCTGTAAAGCCAGGAATTTTGCAGCATTAACATATTAGTATGCTTGTAGATAAACAATAGCAAATTGCTCTTTAATTAAATTTAGATTAGAATGTAGCAAGTTTTTCATATCTAGAACAGGTACAGCTGGCAAAATAGTAACCACTATTAGAACAGTGGTTAAAACACATTATTAAAGTCAAACTCAACTGCTAAGCAGTAGTGACAACCTCCATCTTTACACAAACCTCAGTGTTTACCAGATGCATAGAAAAAGCTGATAAAGGTCTCCACACAAGTAAGAACTGCCCACTGGTTAACTGGTAATTCCTCAGCAGCAGTTACCTGAACCACAATGCAAATGCCTTCACAGAACTGATGAGAGGCATAAATTTGGTGCAATACACAGCAGCACTCAGCTCCCAGCCTGCTCTGCTGCTGGAGTGATAAGAACCCAGACAGGACGGGAACTTGACAACTGGGGTAGACTATGGAGTTAATGGAACTCTGCACTCCACAGCAGAGATAAAAAAAAAAAAGTAAAAAAATAAAAAAGGCAAATTCAGCCTGAAACTAACATCTTATCTACAAAACTTAGATGACTATATAGTGAATTTGTTATTGCTTCTCTAATACAGGTATCAAGTTCCTTCATAGGAATTCCTGAAGAGTGAAGAAACACATGACACTCACCTTAGGATTCCCATCACCCTTTTGTATGTGTAATTCCAATACCTGAGTTCAGCACATCTTTACACAATAGCCATACAATCTCAACAGTTTTTATGCATTACATAACAGATATTTGCCCCCCCTTTTTTAAATGAAAGCATAAAGGGAATTACAGCAGAGTAAAAAAAACAAGTCCACATCAAACACACACAGCATGAAAAGCAGAATAAAAAAAGCCCCAAGAGATTCTTAGATAACAAAAACACACAAAAATTACGTCAAGAACAAATAAGTGCTACAGCTAAACAAAGTGCTTTATATTCAATACTTAAAATTGTACAGAAAGAAAAGGTTTTCAGTTCACTGTAAGGCAGACATTTTGAAAATTAAATCCAAAATTATATTCTTCTCTCTACCCTGCTTTATAGCCTATGTCCCAGCTTCACCAGTGGACACACCAGTTTTTAAAATGCATCAATGCAAGAGCAGCTTTAACAGTTCAACATGACTCTGTAAAGTTCACAAAGAAATTAGCACTTGTTTCATATTCATAGGATTTTATTACGTGTTAGCTCAGTAAAAGTCCCACATTCTTCCTTCCCCAGTGAGGACACACCTTAAGTTTATCTTATCTAAACTTGACATGCTTCTTAACAACTAAGTTTAAGAAAGCTTATGGGGATTTTCAGAGAATATACTGAAGTCCTCTTTTGCTTAAGGCCAAGTATTTGTGCTCAGCTGATAACTTGATTTTTAAGACAGATAATCAAAAAACCAAGCTCAGTATTTCAACAGCTCAGGATTCCACTCTGACAAAAATCTCTCATAACCCAGTATCTTTAGTATAACCCATATATTTTAGTATTGCAGCTCCTGTCCTAAACTAACTTTTGTAGTGAAATATGATCACCATCATTGTCCCATAGACCTCTTCAAAACACAGTCATTAATTTAATGGATTCAATTATGACTGCTTTATTCCTTCATAATAAAAACACAAAATAAAACCATCTTTCTATCTTAGCTTCATACAATCAGCTGCTTCTTTTGCTGGCATCTCTCTCATAACAAAACAGGAGAAAAATGCCAAAAATCTTTAAGTGGAACTGTAAAACCAGATTATAAATAGAATCCAAGAATTATCCCAATTTATTTTTGCGTTCATTTTGATAGAGCAATCAAGTTTTAAGATAACATCCTCCTTTCAAACACATTCAAACAGTAGCCCAAAGCAGAGTGCCCAACACATGGTCAGCAGGCTGCCTGTTGCCCCCAGGACAGTTCATGCAGTGCACAGCCAACTCCCAGGGGTGTGTGTGCCTTTTACTGGAGTCATGCAAGGCCACAAGGGTGATGAATTATTCTAACAGGAGCAACACAATCCTGGCCACCTTCCTGGGGACACTTTAGATGTAGACAAAGACACTTTAGATGTAGACAAAGGACATCTGTGTAACACACTGGCACCCTGAGTGCACCACACAGGTATGTTATATCTGATCACCTGCCAGTGCCAAGACATCCAGCCTTTCTCTGCACTGACTGTTTCAGAAGTGGTTGTACAGCTCAGCTGTCTAGCGAAGCTGATACAGAAGACTGCTCTAGATAGCCAAGCGCCAACTCAAATCAAGATTTTCAGATAAGAATAATTCGTCCCATATACTGGCACTGACAATATAAGCCTGATTTGCTGCCATGTGAGCAGTTCAAGTTTGCAGTTCTGAAGGATTAACAGTAACACTACCAACACTGGTGAGGAAATCATCAGCACACGGCTGTTCCAAGGCTGACATGAAAAACCACGTAACCCTTTAACATAACAGCTTCTTCAGCTGTGGGCTGCTAGTCTTAGACAAGCTTTTCTCAGCAAGTTCATAGGCAAAGTGAAGTCTCTTGAGGACTGAGATGTTGAAGAGTCTCACAGCGTAAAACGAGATACCAGGCTTTGGAGAACACAGTGCTACAGACAACTCATCATCCTGCTCTGGAAACTACAGGTTTCAGAACTGGAGTAGATGATACTGAAACTCCACCTCTTGTGTCTGACTGACATATGGATGTCCCAGCTGCCACAAGGTCAGAAAAAATGAGGGCAGGGAAAAGCAGGAAGGAAAATGCTCTATCCATTTATTCACAGCACTTGAAGGCTGAGGATGTCCAGCTGTTTGAATGCAACTGTTTCAGAAGTGACTACTGCAGGCAAGCGAGGTTATTTAGGGAGTGAAGCAAACAAGGGCACTGAATCTTAAGCCAGATGTTTGCTTGGCTCAGGACTGTAGGAGCAAGTTGCTTAAACTGTAGTCATTAACAAAGACGTTTAGAAATTCATCTGAAGTGGTCAAGAGAACTACCAAATTAAACAGTAGCCCTAATCCCACCAAAAGGACAAATGCTCTTTCCTTACACCTGCTGCTGTGTGTCACACTTTTTATTCTTATTACTTTCATACTAATGATGCTTTTCCTCTTGCTACTGCCACTACATACTTCAAATCAGTGAACAATTCAGGTTGGAAAGGATCCCAGGAGTTAGCTAGTTTAGTCTCCTGCTCCAAGCAGAGTCAACAGTGAATACTTAAAAATTATGTCTGAAAAGAAAAAGTAACACCAGCTATAATAAAGACCATACAAGGAAGCTGTGATAAATTTTACCAAGAATCCTGTGAGTATTCAAGAACTATGACAAAAACTGAACCACAAAAATGCAGATTGATGCTACATTTTCAAAAAAGTTTTGATTCTCTCATACTCAATTAAAAAAAAACAGAAATCTTATTAATTGGAGGTTGGTGTTAACCATTCCCTCTGAACCATGACTTGATACAGAAACAAAGAAAAAGCCACCTAAATGTAATTATCTCCTACATACATCTACAAAATTAATCAAACATAGTACAAAAAGAAGTCATAGAAGCTAAAGAAGAGTGAAGGTGCAAGGCACAGTTGTGACTGTGAATATTTAGAGGCCCCAACACAATCCACTGTCATTTCATTAAGTATTACACATGGCCTTAATTCAGTTGAGTTTGCTAGTGCAGCAACTGCCAGCGTCTCCCCAAAAGTCCAACGTGTCTGTGACACCCTCCCAGTTCACCTGGCACATAACTGTGCTGCAGCCATGGCTATCACCAACAGAAAACCAGAAAGTCTTAATTTCACATTTCCAATAGAATCCAACAAAGAGAGATTTTACACAAACGAGTTTGACTTGGACACAATTTGATAAATGCAAGTCCTCATAGCTACAACATTTAGAACACACTGTTTTTAGTATATTCCTTAGGTTCAAAAATGTAAATGATATACTTTTCCCACATAATCAAAATTATATTTTTGGTATTATTTTGGAACTAAATTATCTCTGAGCCAAAGTTATATTGGTGGTAAACATCAGTCAGCTTTCTTCCTAATATACAATTTCCAATCAAAAGAAAGCATGTGTAAGCCAGTTTTAAAGTAAGCTATTAGGAATGCAGGTCTCAGGAGTTTCCCAGTTTTAGAAAGTGAACATCTTATTCCATAAATGGCTTCTGAGAGTGCTCCTTCTGTGCACAAACATAAATGACAGGAATTTTAGTCAAATTACTAGAAACATTAAGTTAGTGTGCATGAAAGGAAACACTATTACACACTGCAGCCACACAATGGAATCAGTCCTGTGGAATTTTTATGTGCCATGCTGCTACTACACACTTATCCTGATCTATAATGGCCTTTGAATTACTAAGGAATTATGACTTGAACAAAACCTCACCAAGAGAAAATTCCAAGAAGAAAAGCATTACTAGAACTTTAGGCCACTGAAATTCCTAAAGTGACACCCAGCTTTTTATATTTCTTAAGGTTTAGATTTGTCAAGGCTAATTTAGGTTCTTCCCACTACAAACCATGTAATGAAGAATGAGTGTCACAGAACACCTATATCCCAATGGGAACAAAAACAAGCTGGGCTGCTGAAAAGTCACCGATTCAGCACCATTGTCTAATCACATGTTGTTCTGACTTATTTCCAGAGCAAGCTCCACCTAGTTCTTCCAGCCAGGAAAGTAGTTGTCACCTTATACAAACATCTGCAAGGAGAAGACTGTCAATTACCTTCTGTAGCCAAGCACACCAGACCTGGAGGAGCACCTGGCAAGTACAGTATTCCACTTAGGAAAGAAATAGAATTTTTTTTAACTGCATGTTTTTGTCTGCCTAATCTTAGGGATATTGAAACCACTTAGAGAACTCAAAATCCTAAACCTTAAAGAAGATATAGCAATCAAGGTAAATTCAAACCAGGTAGGTTACAGCACTACGCAGGAAACGTACTCAGCAATGAAGACACAAAGCAAAGCTATCCTGATCATTCCAGATGATCAGACAGCTTTCAAGTCGTCCCTAATTTCTGGGAAGATAAAGCTCATCACAGGCTTTATCAGAAATAGCAAAAGAGTGGAGAAAAGGAGAGTGAAGAAATTATGAGTAGGTGAGGAGATGTAGTTTAAATTCTTACAAAAAAAAAATTAACTATAGAATGCCTTAGATGAAACCTTAAAAAAGCAGTCAGGAGAAAAAAAAGAATCAAAATTATTCTGATAATATTCAGACCACTAAAAAAGCTTTCAGTCATAGTATTGATTACATAGCTTAAAAAAGCCAAATCTTTGATTCACATTGCAGTATCTGAAAAATACAGGAACAAATTTTGAAGATTAGTCAAAGGAGCACCACATGTTCATCACAGCCCCAAGCCACCCAGTCTACCTCTACATCTGTGAACTTTAACATATACCTTTATTCTAAATGGAATTGATGAGTCTGCCCATGGCTTCTCTAAAGCTTATTTTAATGCACTTAGACACCACTTGCCTGCACAGTACATGAGCTACAACTTCTGGTAAAAATCAGGAGTGCTGAACAGCTGTAGAGAACATAGAATCTAATACAAGGAACAGGTTAATATCCTGTTACAAAAATACTAATGTGTCAAGTATAAAAGCTACAGATTTTAGTTGTTAACAACTATTAATTTTAGATACCAGGGAGATCAAGACCAATTAATATATTAAGGCAAAACACAATACATAATAAGCCACAACTAATGGGAAATCATGCCAAACATAATGTAACAAATAGTGTCTTTAGTGAAATTCAATTACTAGATAAATACCTGAAACACTAGCTTGTTTCATATTACACCAATAGGGATACAGAAAATTATAGGAAAAGTTAGGAAGATCTCAAACTCCTTCCTAACTGCAGGAATGACATTAAAACTCTACCACAAAGTTAAGCATCACATCTGATGTTTGGAAGAACCTTCAGTTTGGAGCTGGAAATGAAAAAGTAGCTCTCCTTAAATTTCCCATATGTAAAGTAAATCTAGTATAAACATTGACTGCGTACACAAAGATCCTTTGAAATTAAAAGCAGGGTAAATTTCAGGTTATTCCATTAGCTGAGGCCAGCTGGACAAAACTCCCTTTCCCACTAATCCTTTATCGGCATTATGTTAAGAAAAAAAAAAAATTGATATAATCTTCAAAAAGACATTTAAGATACATCTGAGCCACTGGTGGCTGAAGCAGCGCTTTTCTCCCCAGCAACACTACATTTATTACCTCCAAAATCTTCAACTCCTAGAGTGTTACATGTTATACCTTATATATATTACATACATTTATTTTATACTTCATAGGAAGAGCAGAGCTATGTGGTTTGTTCTCATCATGGGCGACCCTTTGCGAGCAAAGGTCCCAGCGAAACGCGCACGGGATCCACAGGGAGCCCGAGCACCCAGTTCCTGCGGCTCCCTGGGCAGAGCACCGCGCCCGGCGCGGCCCCGCAGCCCGGCCCGCAGAGCTCCGCACCCGCGGCCTCCCCCCGCCGGGGCCCCACGGGCTCGGGGGCTGCCTCGGGCGGGCAGCGGCTCCCCTGCGGTGCTCCCCGCCGCCCCTTCCCCAACCCCTCTCTGCGCAGGGCTTCCCCGGCCGTGCCCCTCCCGCCTGGGAGACCCTCCCACGGTCGGACCCCGCTCCGCGCCCCTGACCCCCGCGCCGCTCCCCAGCCCGGCCCCGCTCCTCGCCCGCCCCGCGTGGCCCTTCCCCGGCCGCCGTGGGCCCGGCGCCCTCGCCCCGCTCCCTCCCAACATGGCCCCCATCCCTCCCTGCCTCCCTCGCCCTCCGCGGAGCCGGCCCCGCGGTTACCGAGCGGCGGCGGCGGCGGGAGGCCGGGCGGGGGCGAGGGCGGCGGCAGGCCGGGCGCCGGGCCGCTCCGCAGGAAGGACGGCACGAACTCGGCGGCGTGGACGTTGGGCACGAAGGGCTTGGCGTTGACGTTCAGCTGCCGGCTGAAGGCCGCCCCGAGCAGCTCCTGCTGCGCCTCGGCCTCCGCGGCCGGCGGGGCGCAGCCCGGGCCGGCGCCGCTGCCCGGCTCGATGTCCGCCTGGTCCCAGCAGTCGGGAGCCGAGTCGCTACTGCTNGTAAAAATCAGGAGTGCTGAACAGCTGTAGAGAACATAGAATCTAATACAAGGAACAGGTTAATATCCTGTTACAAAAATACTAATGTGTCAAGTATAAAAGCTACAGATTTTAGTTGTTAACAACTATTAATTTTAGATACCAGGGAGATCAAGACCAATTAATATATTAAGGCAAAACACAATACATAATAAGCCACAACTAATGGGAAATCATGCCAAACATAATGTAACAAATAGTGTCTTTAGTGAAATTCAATTACTAGATAAATACCTGAAACACTAGCTTGTTTCATATTACACCAATAGGGATACAGAAAATTATAGGAAAAGTTAGGAAGATCTCAAACTCCTTCCTAACTGCAGGAATGACATTAAAACTCTACCACAAAGTTAAGCATCACATCTGATGTTTGGAAGAACCTTCAGTTTGGAGCTGGAAATGAAAAAGTAGCTCTCCTTAAATTTCCCATATGTAAAGTAAATCTAGTATAAACATTGACTGCGTACACAAAGATCCTTTGAAATTAAAAGCAGGGTAAATTTCAGGTTATTCCATTAGCTGAGGCCAGCTGGACAAAACTCCCTTTCCCACTAATCCTTTATCGGCATTATGTTAAGAAAAAAAAAAAAATTGATATAATCTTCAAAAAGACATTTAAGATACATCTGAGCCACTGGTGGCTGAAGCAGCGCTTTTCTCCCCAGCAACACTACATTTATTACCTCCAAAATCTTCAACTCCTAGAGTGTTACATGTTATACCTTATATATATTACATACATTTATTTTATACTTCATAGGAAGAGCAGAGCTATGTGGTTTGTTCTCATCATGGGCGACCCTTTGCGAGCAAAGGTCCCAGCGAAACGCGCACGGGATCCACAGGGAGCCCGAGCACCCAGTTCCTGCGGCTCCCTGGGCAGAGCACCGCGCCCGGCGCGGCCCCGCAGCCCGGCCCGCAGAGCTCCGCACCCGCGGCCTCCCCCCGCCGGGGCCCCACGGGCTCGGGGGCTGCCTCGGGCGGGCAGCGGCTCCCCTGCGGTGCTCCCCGCCGCCCCTTCCCCAACCCCTCTCTGCGCAGGGCTTCCCCGGCCGTGCCCCTCCCGCCTGGGAGACCCTCCCACGGTCGGACCCCGCTCCGCGCCCCTGACCCCCGCGCCGCTCCCCAGCCCGGCCCCGCTCCTCGCCCGCCCCGCGTGGCCCTTCCCCGGCCGCCGTGGGCCCGGCGCCCTCGCCCCGCTCCCTCCCAACATGGCCCCCATCCCTCCCTGCCTCCCTCGCNGGCTCCGCGGCCCCGAAGCGTCTCCCGGGTGAGGGGGGAGCCGGCGGCGGCACCGACTCAGCACTCGCTCCGCCGATTCCGCGTGTGCTCCGCCGCCCCGACGCGAGCGCAGTGTGGCCTCTCGGGCCACCGTACCCCCTCCCGGCAGCCTCTCCTACCGCCATCGTAGTAGTTTTTATCTCCCCCGGCCCTCCTCCTGCCGCACGTCCGAGGCGCGGCAGAAGAACTACAATACCCGTCATACCCCCGCGCGCACCCGCGCCCCGCCCCCGAGGGCAGACGGGAAATGGAGTTGCCTGCATTCCTTGCTCGCTCAAGAACTGCAACTCCCGGCGGCCCCCGCGCGCGCCGTGCATACCTGCCGGTCCCGCCCCCTTTTCCAGGGGGATGCAGAACACGGCGTTGGCGCGAACGCCTCAGGCGGGACAGGAACCGCCGGGGTCAGCGCCCAGCGGGGCTAAATCACACCGGACCGGCCTGGAGAGCAGAGGTGCACAGGGACAGGACAGAGGCGAGACGGGAACCGCCCAGCCCAGCTCAGCTCCCAACGCTACACGCCGAACACGTCCTGGAGAGCAGAGGTGGCAGCAGAGCTCCCGGGGAAGCTGTGGGAGCACACGCCCTCCCACGGGATGCAGGAGGGAACGCTGCCGTACCTGTCTGGCCAAAAGTGGACGAGATGAACGGAAAGTTCCAGTTATGGTAAATCTGTGGACACTTTGACTTGATAGTTTCCATGTAAAAAACCCATCAAGTTAAGCCAGAGTCAGTAGGACTTTCCAAATACTGAGGCCCTCTCTCCACTGGTATGACTCTTAGAAGTTTTTAAAACAAAATCTCAACAAACAAACCCAAAACTCATCGCTTGAAGTTGAGTACATTTGGAGGAAACAGCGCGGAACAGAGAGGAAACGAGTAGATTTTGGTTACGGAGCTGCACGAGGCTGTGGCAGCATTTTGTCTTGTAAAGTACGGTGTGTTTATAACTACACAAAGCTAATACTTGGGAGTTTCTTGGAGTGCTGACATGTGAAGACTGAGTCATCTGCAGCATTATTCATGTTAGAACACCGTAGGACAGATTACAGAATTGTTTTGAAAGCAGGTGGTCTTAGGACTAAAAATGAAAGAACTCTGGTACAGAGTTCAGGGCAGTTTTGGTTGGAGAACAAAAGCTCTCCTGAAGGGGCATTTGTGTAACATAATCCTGACATGAGAACCAGAGGGTCTCTGGCTGCACACCAGCAGCAACATGTGGGCCATGGACAAACAAAAACTTCTACATATGTTAATGGAAATATGGGCTTCCAACAGATCATAACCAGGGAAAACATTAGTGTGCAAGGTAGCACTTACAAAAGCAAAAGAAACTAACCAAACAACCAAAAAACCCAACAAAACCAAAACCCCATTAACACCATAGAAAGTTTATTTTGGAAGAAAAGGTATCACTTATAATGAGAGACTAAAAACCTCTGCATAAGTGGAAGCCTTTCCTTCAAGCACCACCCAGAGGTTAACACTAACCCTCTTCTTTGGCACAGAGTTACTCTCCAGTTTTCAGACATCGTCAGTCTCTGTTTTTCAAATCGAGTATAATTAAGGAAGAGTCTCACCTGTGCTACTGTTGTAATATTTGGAATTTTGTCAAGCTACAAGTAAGTCCCAGCTGTGCATGACAATCACTTTTCTGTTTAACAAAAGGAAAACTAGGATGCAGTGCATTGTTTGGGTTTGTTTTCTTTTAGTTCTAACCTTTGCTTGTTAGGTGACATTTATTAACCGAGAGGTGTCTGATACATTTCATGTAGTATGGAAACAAGGTAGCACTATTTCAGCACTCAGGGATTACTAGTGTTGAATAATAGATAAAACTCCAGTGGAGAGCAAGATGCATGCACTCTGCTGACAGAGTGGCTTGTCACTGAACACTTTTTACTGTCACTGTGAGCGTTGAACAGCTCAGGTTTATAATGACTGCAACGCTGTACTGCAAGCCTGTGTTTTGTTTGAGCCCTGACCCAGCCTGCAGGCCAGGAAAGCCTGAACTGGGGGCAGGTGCTGCCTTTTCCCAGCAGTTAAGATGTACCTTAAGATGACCAGCACAAGGAACAGAGACAGCAATGTGTATTCTTGCATGCCTTCTAGCATTCCTTAGAAAACTTCTTGAAGGTTTTTGATATGGACCTTCTTTCCGATGGCTCCTGAAGCACCAAGTTGTGATAATTTTTGGTGTTTGTGTATGGGGAGTAGGGCCAAATATGCATTTGATCAGAGGTGCAGAAGTGCATATTACCACTGATTTCAGGGGAAAAGAATTGGTTGTGTTTCACAACCTTCCTTCCTTCCTTGACAGGTACTTATTCCCTAGGTACTTGCTGGGATATAAACAATTAGTCCACAGAACTTCAGAAGATGCCAGATGTCCTTCAGAGTGTACAAACCTGTTTTGCAGGCTGTCACACATAGGAATTGTGTAAACTCAAACACTAAACTTTTAACAGGGCTAGTGGTTTGTTTTTCCACTTTGGAACAGCTGGTACTCAAAACAAGAGTGGACTTATGATAATTTTACTGGCAAAATATCCACTGAAGTGTAAATGGTCCTGTTTGCTTGAGGTTTTAAAACATTATAAAAGCTTTTCTTGTTTAAATCTCTTCTGCATCAAAATGTTTAGAATAAATATACCAGCTCTTCATTTAATAAATGCTAAAATGCTTTTCTTATTGAGAACTACCCATTCTCTTGTCATGAATTACTTAAATGATCAAGACTGCTTAGAAAAGAGGAGTCTGGCCCACCTTAGGGTTAAGATATGATGACTGAGGGGCAAAGAAATTGTCCCCCTCACAACTGCAGTTCTACCATCCTTGTGCTGCCTCTGAGCTGTTAGACCTTGTGCTGTCTGTCCAGCTCGTTAAATTTAGTGACAGAACAATCCACTTTCTTTTTCCTCCTGGGCTGCTCAGATGAATCAAATAAGAGGCATTTGACAAATGCCAGGGCTGGTGTAAAGTAAGGATGGGGAACAAAACTTATTTTTTGGTGAGAGCTAGTTATTAATAAAATAAACTATCCCAAGGCAGCTTCACCACTAATTTTCAGTCTGTGGTGAGTCAGTCCTGTAGCAGTGAAATGGAGGGCTCTGTTCATATGGTATTAGAAATAATGGTCTGTACTTTGGTAGTAACTTCCACAAGTTTGGTACAAGCTCCCACAAGTACTTTGCAGCCTGGCAGGGACACCTATGAAATACCAACACTTTAGCCATGTGAACTGAAGCAGAGGAGAAAGATGGATTTCACTAGAAGGCTCTAAAGAGGTTAACAGCTTCAAGAAGTTACTTGCCCACCACCACCAGGTAAGTTTTTAAAATTCCATCAGCTACAATCAGCCTTAAATTGGAAAGAGACTTGTTTTAGGGTGCTGAGTTACAATTGAATTGACTCAGTTTACCTTGACATCAAGAAACTTCTTGAGCTACTGCAACATGGGAAAGCAACATTTTGGCTGAGACTGGGAGGAGCAGGAAAGGAATACAACTTCCCTTTGTGCTGTGGCAGCAAGCTGGGATTTGAGTGATGCACTGTGAGCCATGCCCTGATATTTAAAGGTATTCAAATAGGTACAGTAGTTATGCTCCTAAATGAGTAGGTTGATACTTAGAATTGCTTTGAAGTCTGAAAGAGCCTTTAAAAACAAAGCCAAAGGAACAAGTTATTTACTTAGGAGAAAGAAAGACAGGAGGTAAGAGGTAAATTATTAGAAGTTTGACTAGGTGCCAAGAATTTATAAATTAATATTTTTAAACCCTGGCAAGTTATCTTTCCAAATAGTCTGTGGAGATGTAGCTGAGAACTAGAGAATAGAAAACACAACTATGTTTCAGCATCATGGCTTCATAAAGAACCAAGTCTCTCCTAAGCTTTACTGGTGCTTTCAGAAGTGTAAGTGAATAAAGAGGCTTTTATATTTACACAAGAGCATGTCTAATCCAAACTAAGATATCTTGCCCTGGAAACATCTTTTTACTGATTTGTTGTTCCAACACTGCTATTTAACAAATGCTCTTTCTGGCCTGTTCCTCTCCCTGTGCTGGACGTTGCCAGAGCTGCAGTCTATGAATTCCCTCATAGAAATGTATTTGAAGCTATTTAATTGGAAGAATTTCAAATAAAAGTCTTCTTTGGTTTTCCAAATGTAGCACCAGAGCATAAGCTCTATCAATCATAGAATTACTCCACATCTGCAAAGGAATTTAGAATCTGTCTCACGTTTCATTGTGGGTTGGCAATGAGTACTTTGAGCTGGATTCTTCTTTTTGAGGGCTCCAATCTAGAGTTAAAGCCTTTTTTGATTGCTCCTTTTGGAGCAATTAAACACATACTGCAGGCTTCAAACAGGACATAAAGTTAATTGGTTTCGCTTTAGATAGCAAAAGAAATATGTGGATCGCTACACCAAAATGTCAGTTTGTAATTCTCTGTGTCCATCTTCTCAGTTCTCAAATACCTCACATACTCAGCTCATTATTTTTAACAATAGTCATGTGTGTCTCTCACTTTTTTGTGTGTACACAACCTCTATTCTCCTTGATTGTGTACCTCTAAAAATAAAGACTGGAAGGTCTTTTTTGCAAGTGCCATCCCTTTTTTCAGGTGATTCTAATTGGAAGCTCAGAGTTCTCAGCTGTGTGATCTGTTGCTTAGTTACCCTGTATTGTTTAGATCTCAGAGATCTGTAAAGTGGGTTCTTGTTGGATCTTTGTTCACAATGCCTCTCTTTGAATGCACTGCTTTGAAGGCAGTGCAGTTCCTGGTCCCTCAGAATTTCTTCTGTGGTTTTGATACCCTGAGACTCCAGACTGAAAAATAGGAGGAGGAGAGTAGTTTAGGTAAGTAGTTTTTCTGTCAAAACTGTTGTGTGTGTGGGTTTGTTGCTATCAAAGCTCAAAAGAAAAAGATGGGGATTTAGGTGTTCACATTGTGAAGAACCTGTGCATAGTTTATAAACCTTATGACAGTTAAAATGTTGTAAATAGCAGAGGGATTGCTTAATGTGGAAGGAATGTGCTGAGCAAAGAACGCACATCCAAGGAAGGGAAGAATGAGATCACTTAAATGATGTAAACAGTGACTGAGCTAGGACTAGGAAGGTTAGGGACAGGAGGCAATCTATTTTGAAGAAGGGCAGAGATTGTGTGGTGTCAGAGATCTGAAGGAGACATCATGTCAATCAAAATAGTGAAACAGCTAAAAAGAAATTTGTGAAGTACAATCCAGATCTCTGCTTATCTGTTCTTATGCTTTCTTTTAGATCAGCAATATTTTGATGAGAAAATTAACCTTTTGCTTCCTTAGAAGCAGCATGGCCAGCAGGACCAGCGCAGTCACTGCCACTGCTGAGGTCACATCTTGAGTGCTCTGTCCAGTTCTGGGTCCCTCATGACAAGAAGGACATTGAGGTGCTGGATCATGTCCAGAGAAAGGCAACAGAGCAAGGGAAGGGGCTGGAGCACAAGTGTGATGAGGAGTGGCTGAGTATTAACACACTGTTTACTCACATCCTTTCTGGTTGCAGGGACTCCCTGACAGGGAGAAGCTCTGAGTTGCCATGTCTGCTGCTGGATACCATCATAACTCCAGGTCAGATCTCCTGCTTCGTAAATATGGTAAGAGTTTTATAACACTTAAGTTTTATATGGAAAGTTTTATATGCTGTCTGTCTCAAGGGAGGAGGGAATAGAAAACTGGTTCCATGTGGATTCCATGTGCTTTCTTTTCACCTTCTTAATTCTCTGGAATTCCGGTTGAGGGAGCATGTTGTCCATTAGAGATCCCTTAAGATTTTAGTTTCAGTAATGACTAAAGCAGAATGGCATTACTGTTATGAAGGAAGAGTAATAGTGTCATGGGATTTTTAAAGCTGTTCTTCTATGGCTAGTTAACATGTTAACATTGTTGCAGAAAAGAATTACTTCATTCTGGAATTGTGAGAACGAAATAGTTAGCTTTTTTCTAAATAGGCTTAATTACTCTGGAAGCATTCTGTGCCAGCATTCTTATTCCAGAGACAGCAATTTGCATGGGGAATTATTCTGGAGTAGTAGTGGCTAAATCAATTATGATTTCCCTCCTGTCTTGAGAGAAAGCACACATTGGCACCGTGACGCTGTACATGAGAATTTGAAAAAAGTGAATGTGTGTTACTCAAACCTCTGAATAGCTAGAGAATTTGGCTAAAACTACCAGAACAAAAAATGTTAGACTTTAGTGTATGTTAAACACTTCACATAATTCATAATTTTTCCTGCACATTTATTTTTGTTGCAACTCCATTACTCCTGTTGGCATTATACCATTGATGATTTTTAGTTTATTTTGTCCATCTGCAAAGTTATTAAAATAATAGCATGTAGATTATTTTTCTAACACAAAATGTAAGTGCTTACATTGAGAAATAAGTTATATTTACATTCTGTAAAAACTATTGTACCATCATAAAAATGTCACTGGCATTCTAAAAAGCATCATCTTAATCCAAACTTGCTTGCACAATTCCCTTTTTTATGCATTGTCCTTAGTAGTTACATAACCATTCTGGCACATGTGGAATGTCTGAAAAATAAAAAGGTATCTTCTTTCCCCTAAGGGTTTGCAGTCTATTAGGACTGCTTTCCTGGGCTGTGCACTTCCTCTGTTCCATAAGCTGGTTCCTAGCTAAGTCAGCTTTGAACACAGTGGGGGATATAGAAGCTGTCTGTGATTTAATTGACTGTGTTTATACTATTGTTATTTTAATCACTATTTTAAAGGAACATTTTCTCTTCTGTTGTTTTGCTCTTTAATCCATTTTGGAAATACTCAGTGTAGCACCAGCAACATCACTCTTTTCAAGGCTGTGGTCTAATTAAAATGTGCTGAACCAAACAGGCAAAATCCACATTGTTCTTGTTTTTGCTCTGTGTGCAAATGACATTAAACAATATTTTGTCTAAGAGCAGGATTGTTCTGTGCAGCTTGTAAAAGTTAATGAACATGATGAACCCTTTAATAACCCCATTCTTTTATTTACTAGCAGTGTGTGCCCCATTTCTAGAACAGCTTATCTCCTCTCAGCCATACAGTCAAAGTATGCACGTCACAAAACATGGATTTCTGAAAAGAACTATTTCAGACAGTTTAAACACTGTTTTAGGAGATGACTGTCTGTAACACTGCTTCTCCTTGAAGTGCAATAACTTTTGAGAAGAAAAAGTGGTGATTTTTGGTATGTACATTGATCTTACAGATTTTTAGGATTGTTGAGGTGAGGTGATTTATAAGAGACTTTTTGGGGGGGATTTATTCTGTAAATAGCTTTAGAGAATTGGAGTGGATCAGAGCAAGCCTATGCTATAAGATTTGACAGTGTAGGTCAGTTGCCTTAGTGAGTGGGGAAAAAAAGGGCTGTGCCAGCACAAAACCATCAATGTAGAAGCAACTATACAACCAGAAGAATTCCTTTGTCAGCCTAGCTAATGTTGTTTGTGAAGGGAATGTTATAGTCCTAGCAGAAAACCCTCTTTCTCTTGGTACGTGCTATGTAATTATGCCAGCAGAATTTCTGGAGTACAGTCAGGCAAAAAAGCTGGCACGAGCTTCAACAGAGAAACCCTGAAGCAGTGCCAGAACAAAACTTTGTTGTTTAAGTTATGTGTGGTAAATAGCCCTGAAGTTATTATTCTGTGACAGATGAATTTCAATCTTTAATCATTGACATGATGATATTACTTTGATTTTCCATCCAGAGTTCTCATTTTATTCTTTTGGCTTAGACACTCACAACAGCTTTTTTCAAATTAAATAGTGAAAGATAAAATTTTTCTTACCTTTTCCATGTGACTGATTTCTGTCACATAATAACGATTTAACATGTCACAAATAAGAACGGGCAAGGCTTTCTGGAAGTTTTCGGTTTCTCCAGATGTTTTAATGAAACCAACAGTCAAACTTGGGTTCATGGCAGGAAATGCTTTGGGTGGATATTCAGTGCTTGGTGTGCCCATATTCTGCCAGAGCAACATGGAACTGGAGGTGTCCTGCTTGCATGGGAGAAGGGTGTAAGTCTAAAACATTTGTGTGTGCTTGTGTACAATTCCAAAGCACCAGCTCCTGCTCTGTGCCAGGCTGTGCTCCCTTCACCTGTACTGCCTTTACCAGAAAAATGATTTGATTTCTTGAAATCCTGTTCAGCAATTTGATACCCTACTAGAATTGTCAGTGCTAAAACCATTCTTCTAAGCAACAAACAGAAAATACAGTTCATACTGGTCTTTATAAATTGTGCCCAGGTGTCACTCCTGAGTCAGATAGAAACATTTTAGAAACAAATCTGAGATTTGGTTTTCCTTTTCTCTTTTTTCTTCCTGTTGTTTCTGCAGTTGATACTTCTCTTCTTGCATTTTTTTTCCATTGTTCTCTATGAGGATGCCAACTCCAGCAGACCAACTTAACTTATCTGACTTGTTCTTAGAGGACATCTTGGATAGTTTTTGAATTTCAGTTACAGTAATGTAACTGCAGAAATATTTCCCTGGCAATACTTCATGATTTATGGTTAAATGATTATTGTAGTTGATAAATCCTTTCTTATTTCGTCCAACTCTACTAATTTCTGCCATCCTTTTGAAGGAAAATCAAATTAAAAGAAGAGAACATTTTTTTATCATCAACATGTAATTATTTGGAAAGCCAATGCAAGCTCTGTAAATCCCATAACTGAACAAGAGCTGAAATGTAACTTTACTGGTAAATAAGGCATATATTTATTATTCCCTAAAGGTAAATATCACTGTAGGAGAGCCATCATTCCATACCATCATCTCATTTTTTTGTGTGTTTGCATAGTCTATATATAACAAATCAGTGCTCTGCTTGGAGGATTTAATGTGTATTATACAAGACAATGGATCAATTATTAACATAACTACAGTTTCTAAGTAACAATATCCTTTTCTTAATGTCACTTAATGAATTTATTCTTAATGCTTCTGGGTTTTGTTTCATTTGTTGGCTGAATCCAATATTTGACTTTATGGACAGCTTCTCAATTCAGATATAAAACATCTCATATTAAAGCCAGTTGGTATAGTACACTTTTCCCAAAAAAGTGCTTAAAGGGTTTTTTATTTGGTTTTTTTTTTTTTTTTCAATTTTAGCTCCTTGTTATCAAAATTACTCAAAAATGAAGGTTGCACAAGAACCTTGTTAAGGTAGAAAATGTCTTTCTTACTCCTGGACATAGATTTTGAAATAACATGTGCTTTAGATGTGTAGGGAGATCTGTCAGTGGGAACTATTGCTTATCAAGATCAATTGATTACATGCTTGCTTTCATGCCCTTGAGGAGAGGAATTTCTGAATGTTAGGATGTGCAGAAAGCAAAGGCAGCAGGCCATGCCAACCATAATTCCTCGTCGTTTTTTGAACCATTTGTTGCCTGTGTTTTGTCGTTACATACATCACTGGCACTGTATATAGCTAAGGGAAAAAGGCTGGGACTTGAATGGTGGCTGCTTAAAGGAATGACACATTAGAGACCCTTTACTGTCATTGCTTCCCAGTTTCCAATGTGTGAAAAATGTATTGCTTAATTACCAAGGTTTTGTGGTTTGGGGCACATCTTGTCAAAAAAAATAGTTTATCCTTAAAGGCTGTAAGCTTTGGGAAATAGTAATCCAACTGTAGAGGGAGAGTTATTGCTGTAAGAGACAGCATTGTTCTCCAGTGCTCTGATGAAATGAGCTATATTTGCCTTCTACTTGGGGGGAAGTTTCCTAGAGTTTGACTGAAAATATGAGACTACTTTGTATTTACTTTGTGTCTTATGAGAAATATGTTTGAACTCTAACCATGTAGTTAGAGTTATATAGGAAAACTTTCTGGCCAATGGAGAGAGAAAGCATTTCTGCCACAATATCTTATGATCCTATATATACAGTCTCAAATAATTAGGCATAAATTAATTTCTATGGTACTTAGAGTTTGACAGGACTTTTCAAATTAAGACATTGGTGTGTTAGTTCACCAAATGGGGATTTCTGTGGTGGACTTAGTTGCAGATCTCCAGTAGGTGATCAGCTGTTTTTTGTTTTTTTTTTTTCTGTTTTATTTCTGGCCTTTTTTCCAGGCCCTAGGATGTAAAACTCCATGAACTGACTGGATTAATGAATTAAAGCTGCTTGCCATGTGGTCAGGTAAGCCCTCCAGCTGTTCCTCACGTTTCAGAGTATATAGAGTGAAGAGCAGGACTATCCCTTTCACTAACACCAAGACATGGAATCAGCTTATCTGTATATAATCTAACCACATCTTTGATGACCTCCAGACATAGGCATGTTTTGTTATTTCTCCACTTGCTTTTAGATCAACATTTCTCATACAAAGTCCCTTTACAGTTTTTATGAATACTGCCAGTATCATATTGAGTAGATATCAGTTGTAGGATACATCACAGCAACACGTAGAGCAGGAGTGCATAACAAAGTCCAACAAAGACAATTATAAGGTGTTGCACCTCTGAAAATTAATCCAGGAGTGCAGCAAAGGCTGGGATCTTTCACCAAAGTCAGTGGATAAAAGCTTAAAGAATTGGATCAGCTTGTCTCTCCTGAAATTCACTTACTGTACCTGTGGATACCATGAAGATACTTTCATGAGTATCTGCTTTCTTGAGATCACTGTTGAGAATGTGATTGTCCTCTCCATGACTGAAAAGGTTAAACAGCATCTTAAAAGCAAAACTTGAAATTACTCTGTGCACAAAGTACCAAATGGTGCTTCATCAGAAACATGGATGCAGTCATAACTGAGGTTTCTTTCCCCGGAGTGTGACTGTATGGAGGAGGCAGAACCAGTTTTATGACTTCAGCACCAGCACTGACTTTCTAGTGAATGTTTTGGCATAACCCACAGTCTCTACCCTTATTTTCTTCTGTCACACCTAAATCATATTTCATCAATTTTTATCCACTAATCTTGAAGAGGGAAAAAAGCCTGTGATAGAAAGCCTTGAGCTGTGCACCTGGCCCATAGAAACAAGTGCAGAAGCCACAATAAGCATTTCCATCTGCTGGAGAATGGAATACAGATCTGTTAGACTGCTCCACTAAAACCAGTTTGTGTATTCCCACATGGTGCATTTTGTGGGAAAATAAGTCTCATAGTAATGTGGTATGAAATTACAACTCCTTATACAATGTTTTCCTTTTATATTTCTCTAGTCAAAAAGGCAATTAAATATGATAGAGAGAGAGCCTGTAATTCTGATCTGTCTGTGGCAGTGATACTGGATAGAGGCAGTTATTGCTACTTGCTAGAAATTATTTGTTAACTTTGTATTTAAAATAAATTCTATTAGAATAAAACATCAAGATACAAGTTAGTTGTGTAAACTACTTTCATTGGGACAGTCTGTAGTCATAGCTTTTTATTTTTCTTCTGAGGAGAACAAATACATTTTGAGAAATGTTACATTCACTGTATATACATCTACCTGGCTGGGAAGAAGACATCCTATAAACTTATTTTTTCCATGCTGAGTACTGCACTTTTAGCCCAATAACAGTTCTGTATTATGGAAAAATAAGTGAAAAATGCAGATAATGTTTTAAATCAAAATTGCAAAATATTAATACAGCACTTCTTTCATGATTAGAATGTAATCTTATTAAATTACTCATAGAAATACAGTTATAAGCAAAAAAAAAAAGCTAAAACACCAAGAGTAAACTAAGCAAAAATGCCAACCAAACCCTAATAGATGATAAATGAGGCTAATTTGGAATAGAGAAGCAATCACCATGAAAAAAATCCCAGTTTTAGAGACAAGAACAATTATTATGAACTCCTGTTTGGAGATCTTTCTTCTCTGCGGTTTGTAGTATTTAGCACCTGCTCTAGAAATGTCTTCTATAAATAACCATTTTCTGTTTCAGACAAAATTTACATTGAAAACTATCTTGGTGCAGCTGCTCAGTTTTTCTGAAATTGTGAATCGCCAAAAAAGGAACAGTAATTCCTTGGGGACCTCAGAGTTAAATCCTTTTTCTGTAACATGATCCCATGTAGTGGAGCTGTGATGGAAGTTCATTATTACTGCTAGCTGTTCTTAGAGTTGCTCAAACTGAGAACTGAGAAGCCTTCTGTAGATGATCCTCACTCTTTTACAATTTCTGTGGCTTTGTAGTTCCCTAATTACTGCCCCTGATGGCACAGTGCCCCAGAAATGAATACTTTGATAATTTGCTGCTCTCTTGTACTCCTTGTCACCTCCGATGTTCCAGTGCACCACCGCCCTCCTGTGAAAACTACTGTGAGAAGAGTAAGTAGATTTCTGCAATACTCTCTGGCTGTGCTGGGCATCTTCATGTTGTATTTTACATTCAGGTTTGATGTGTTGGACATGTTAATGTACATAAGTTATTGTTTATGATTAATGTAATGCATTTCTTTTATTTCATAAGGTACCGATTCAAGTGGAATTCTTTGGATTTGTTTGGGCATAGGGTTGATTTTAATACTCACTCTGTTTACCTTAATGGTCTTGTTTAAATGGAAGCACCTAAAGCAACTGAAAGAAAAACTGGAAAACACAGGTGAATAAATAAGATTCTTCATCAAATAATTTTAGATCATTGTACATTTTAGCTACTCTTACCATGTAAAAACATTGTATATATTCCAGATTCTGATGACTGTCTTTGTTGGATTGTTTGGTATTCTTCAAATAACCTTCATGAAGTTATCATAGTTATTAGGGAATAAATATCCAGATGTTGACTTGCAAAAGCAGCAATTTCTCTTTGCTGGTTTTGGATCCTGTGAGGATTGTGTTGTTGTATATTCATACCTGGCTTACTTGCAGATGCTTGAGAAATCATTTATGAAAATTCAAAAGCAAAAAAACTTTATAAGGGTTTCACCCTCAATGAATGCAAAAGGAATTGTTCCCAGGCAGAGGATACACATTCAATGTTAGCTTTTCATTTTATAAGACTTTAAATAATTTTATTTGATATTGTAATCTGTGAGAAACATATGTGGTATATTTTGTGAAGGTGAAAAAAGGTTTTTTCTATTTTACAAATACTATATTTGTGAATTTTCAGACAATAAATAATTGTTTATTTAGAAAACGTGTTGAAAACGTGTTGAAAACGTATTAGAAAACGTGTTGAATTACTTCTATGCTTATTTTGAAATAGAGGGTTGTATTGTCATAGAACAAAAGATTATCATATGTAGCTACATCTCAAAACTTTCTCTAAATCTTAAAATTTTCACTGAGGTTAGAACATAGTTGGACCATAATGAAATTTGGATGTTTATTAGGTCTTTGTTTAGTATAGCATGATGTATGTACTAAATTAACTTCCATATATTTACAGACTCCTCTGTGGGGCCGAATAATATTCTCAAGGCTAATACCGAAGGCAATGTGAATACAGAAGAAATTAGACACACATTTCCAAGAGAAACATTAATGTATTCAGTGGAAGAATGCACTTGCAGTGACTGTGGCTTGGTAAAACCTCAGACTGGCTGTGAAACTTCCTTTCCATTACCAGCTACTGAAGAACGAGCTACTGTTCTAGTTACCACCAAATCTTTTGATGAGTACAACTACGTTCTGGGTGTTGGATGACTGGAAGAGAAGTGTATTTGTACTGAGTAATAATAAATGAGTTACTTCTCTATAGGTGTAAACCTTAATACTTGCAGTCAGTGGGGAAGGTAGTTTATCATCCTTACAGATCTGCCATTGTGCTTGCATTAATATTGTCATATTATTTCTAATTCTAGCATTTCATTAGTCAAGTATTTCTACATTATTTTCAGGCACTCAACTAGTTATTGGAATTTTTAATTTCAGAAAGTCCTTACATAGGACAGCTTTTTCTGCCTTTAGAGATTGTACATACTTACACCAGATATATACAAAATAAACAAGTTTGCAAATATATATATTCATGTTAGACTCAGATCTTGTGCCAAAAATTACTTGATGGTACGTAAGGACTGTTCCAAGAGGCAGAAATGAAGACCTAGAGTACACCCCTAGTCTTTAAAAAGAGTAATTTCAACACTTTAAATAGGAATGTTCTAAAGATGGATACCTTGTAGAGTATGGAGGCCCCTGGGTTCAGAAGGTATCACTGGATCACCCTAAGGGAGGTCGTGGTGCTGGGGAGCCCAGATCACAGAATCACAGAGTGTCCTGAGTCAGAAGGAACCCACACGGGTCACTAAAGTCCAGCTCCTGGCCTTCACTGCAATCCCATGTATTTCTTGGTGGTACAGGCTTATCCTTTCAGTGCCAAGTGTTTTCAGACTGAGATTTATTTTTTTTTATTCATTTTTCTTACTTACCCTTGTTACATTTACAAGGATGAGTGATTAGTCATGCTAGACTACTCTGTGGCTTAAAATTAGGAATATATTTCTGTCACCTTGCCTTCCAAGTATTAATGTTACTTTCCTAATATTAGGTCCCAATTTTATTCCTGGAAATCTGCAACAACAGAAGAAACAACCACACCAGCAACCACAACAACAATCGTCTTTATTTGTAGCTAACATTCTATTTCAGGTTCCTGCATGAATGACGAACTGAAGTATTTCGTTGCACGAAATTTACAAACGACCAGTTACAGCATCTTTAGGAGGCTGACACAAAGTTTGGGGCGAGTTGGGAGTTAGGTGCTCTGTGTGGTTTTGGCCACACAGGGCCAACACCTCTCAAACAGGCCTAGAGACTTATGAAATTTGTTATTATCATCACCTTGTTTTTTGTTTTTATTTAACGACCCTTTCCGAGCTTTCACCCTGCACAGCACATGCGGCAGCAGAGGACACTTTATCTCCACTTTTCTCACCTCTCCTTTCCCGCTGTCGCGTTCCCGCCCCGCAGGATGCCCGGTGGGGCCGAGGCAGCCCTGAGGCCCGGCGGCTCCGGGGCCGGGGCGCGCTGAGGGCGCGGGGCCGCGCTAAGGAGCCCCGGGCCGGGAAGCGCTCCGCGGCGCTCTCGGGACCGTGTTTACCTTCCGGGGCGCCGGGCGGGTTCCGGGGCGGGCGGTAGCTGCCAGCCCGGCCGTGGCTGTGCAGGAGAGCGGCGGCTCCGGCGGACGGAGCCCCGCGGGCACCATGAGCGGTGAGTGCGGCCGGGCCGGGCCCCTCCGCCCAGGGCCCGCCGGGCGTTGTGGGGGCTGGCGCGGGCAGAGCGTGCCCGGGGGGCCGGGTGGGAGTGGCACTGCCCTTGTTCCCCCGGCTGCTCCCTGGTGCTGTGCTGAGGCATGGGACGGTTGGGTCTCTTATCACCACACCCCGTTCCTCGTTCCGGCTCCCCGAGGTCCCCCGAAGTGGTGTTTTACCCCGTTTTAAATCCTAAATCCTGCCCTTGAGCGTGACACTGGCTTATAGCACAAGTGATGCTGGTCTCGGGCGTCTGTGTTGCCTCAGCTCTGCAAAATCATAGGAAATACTCCTGAGGAAATAAATGACCAAGAGAAAATAGGAGTTTAAAAAAATTAAAAATAGGAACTCAGGAGCATGCAGTCGGTGGGAGGGGTGAGAACCACGGCTTGTGGAAAAAGGGCCCCTGTTTCTGTGTCCCCGCCTGAGTCCCGGTGAGGATGCGTCTGTTTGGATATGGTAATTTCTGTGGTAGAGGGGTGTGATGCGGGGGGTGTGCTAAATTTTGAGGGTAAATGTGTGCTAAATCCTGAGCTTTTTGAGGTGTTTGTCGAGGAAATATGTGAAGCTTTGCATGAGAATTGTGACCCATAAACTACAGGACTGGGGGAAGCTGATCCACTTGAATGGACCAGCATGGAGAGTTGTTAGGATAGAGATGAAAATTCTAATAGGCTTTTGTTGTAGATGTAAAGGATAAGTGGTATTTATTTAATACGTATTAAAACACATTGGCAAGGATTTTTGTGGGGCTTTTTGAGAAGGGAGATGCTTTAGTAGAAACTTTGATGGGTCTCTTTGTACATGTTCAGCAATGGAAGTTGTAGACAGCACTGCACCTGAGGATTGGATCACGTATTGATCTCCCACCCTGATGTAATACATGGTGATCTTTGTTGCCCAAGGCAGTAAGAAAAAAACTGAGGAGTTAACTGGGTTAACTAAACTGGAGTAACTAAATACTACATGTTTTACAGGGAGCAGTCATTTCTGAAAGTGAACTGAAAAATAAAAGAATTTCACTTGCATTTTTCTCTGTTTTGTTCTCACCTTTATGGTAGGAAGAAAATGGAAGATTTTTGTGGAAGAGATGAGGCAAAAAAGAAGATTATTATGGGGAAACTGCTTGTGAAAAATGCAAATAACAGTGGCATCTTTCAAAGCATGGGAAAAGAAAGTTTCTCAAATGTTTCAGATCTTGACACAGTGTAGACTAAATCCTAATTACAAAATTTGTAAGAGTCATCATTTTCATATAGAAAACCTCAGCCCTTTAAATTCAAACTGGGAATAGCCTTGTGCAAATTTATGGAAATTAAAGCCTAAATCTTCCTAGGAGACTAATCTTTGAGAGCTCTGTTTGGATTCTTTGACTCAAAAGGCGAGGTAACACCTCATGTGGCCTAAAGCTTCATCATGTAGTTATTTTTATTACATTTAATATTTTTTAAGACAATGAAGAGATACATGTTTATGAGAAAAGAAACATTTAATTACATGAACTAGAGTAATGCCTAGGGTGACATTAAGAGTAGTGGTTCAATTGCATGGTAACCACCCATGTATAGCCCCTGCCAAGAATTATAAGGTTTTTCCAACAATTTCAATTAGACAGCAAGATAACAAAAAAAACCCCCTAATGTTGCACTTTGACTTTGTACTGTTATACAATGCTTACAGTATTTTTCTAGAATAATATAAGTCAAACTGATCAGAACAGAGAAATAGCTATACCATTATCATGCTTGTTTCAGATAAAGGAGGTGGCTCATGTTAACATCTCATCAATTTTAACCATATCCTTTGTTTAGTGTCTGTAACAGCACTGCCTGTACTTACTTCTATGCCCAGTTTTAGCCTTTTTAACTAACAGAGCTGTTCCTAAAATATAGATGGAAGAACTTTTCTTAATGGCTATGATTATGTTTAATGTTTATTTTCTTTAGCTACAGTATATTTCTAGTGGATATGAAGGTAACTTCCTGTTAATGTAAGCGTCACCTTAATATTACTAATGCTGCTTAGTAATTAAATACTCATATTTTATTGTACACTGCTGAGTAGGCTAAACTTTAAAGGCAAATAGTACGAGGATACAAGATTTATGTGCTTGTCAAGAATTGGGGATATTGTCATTTGTTAAATGATGATTTCAAAAAACTTAAAAATGCAACTTGTGGTGGGGGATGAGGCAGTAGAATCATAATAATGTAGCATAAGGTAGCATTTAAATTAGGTCTGTGTTTGTTTTATCTTAAGCTTGCAGCATCAGAACCTGCATTAGAGCAAGCAAAAGGGATTGCAGTCTAAAATGTTGCATTCAGGACATAAATGCAAGTTACGTAAGAGCAATATAAGATTTATTTATTTTACTTATATGCTGCATGTGGTGCTGAAGAGGGCTTTACCTAGGAAGAACTGGATGAAAATCTTGCTTTCCTTTACTTATACACTGGTTTGCTGCTGCTGTAGGTGTGGATGTTTGTGTCAGAGTATGGAGAGAAGTTTGTTTTTAAAATGGGAACGCATGACCTTGAACAACAGAAAATGAAGAGGGTCACAGAGGCAGGTGCAGTACCTGAGCCTATTTTAAACCCTTTTTGACTGAGTAGACGTTGGTGGGAGGAGTCTCTTTAAGTTTCTTAGTTTTTCAACCTTATATTTACATTTGCACAATTATTTTTAGAATCCCGTATGAACTTCCTTTTTTATTGCAATAGTCTAAATACAGCCCTTTTCTGAGTAATGCTGTTCTTAGGCATTCTGTGTTTTGTATTTGTATGTGTGTTGCTGCAGTTTTTACTGCTATTCTGAATCAGGAGAAGGGTATTTTAGTCAGTTTGTAATACACTGTTAGTCTTTAAATCAGCTGGAGTTGATCACACTTAATTGGTGCTCTTGTCTGAAAATACGCTTTTTTTTCTAAAGACTTAGTTTAGAAAATGAGAAAGTGAAAGAACTAAATCTTCAATAGAGTTAGTAGAGATTTATTTTTACCTTCCACCTACTTGAAGCAAAACCATCACTAAATAGTACCATATTTTCTAGGCTTGTTACAACACAAAATATACCCTCAGCATGAAAAGAGACACAACTTAATCTTTCAGTTTTTTAAAAAAAATTAGACTTTGTGAGTATTCTTTTTCTTCTACCTGTAAAACTTCTGTTAAGCAACAGCAGTAGAAAAATTTAGGATGTGCATTGAAGAGAAACTTCAGCTAAGCCCTCAGTAGTCACATTACGTGGCCTCGTAGCCTTGTTAATGGTGAGGGTGATCTGAACTGCTTCAGGAATTATTGGTCGTAATCCCCTGCAGTCACAATTGTTAGTAGTGCAAATTTACAAGCAAAATAAAGAGAAAATACACATTGCACTCAGTCCGTGTAAAGTTAAGGTTGTTTGATATCACATGCTTTAGTGGTTTAGAACATTAATTAGTACAGTGGACATCAGTAGGTATTCTGTGTTTATGCATTTTTTTATATTGATCATGGTTTGGAATCTAGTTGCAAACCATTTCTGTTACCAAATAGATACAAAGAGTCCAAAGAAATGTGAATTTAAAAACTAACATGTATTGTATTTGGAAGACAAGCTTGACCCACCTACTAGTATTTTCATTTGATAGATGTTTTTCTGGTCATGAAATTATTAATTACATGCATTTTTTCTGATGTTGTCTCAAGCTATTAATATAAAGAGAAATATTGTGTTATGCCTCTTCTTGCAGGTATGTGGGTAGTGTAAGAGTAATGAGTTTTGAAATAACAGAAAAATTTTGCAGAGTTGTATATATTCAGTGTTCCTGAACATGAGAGGTTGCTCTAAAAGTTGGCATTGCCTTTCTTATTTTACGGTGATGTGATTTATTACAAAACAAATGGACACATAGGCGTGTATACATCTCCATTTTGGCAACGTATGCGTGGTAAGAACATTGAATATTGTTTAATAAATTGTAATCTCTGAAGGAGCACAAAGTGGAATGGTAGGGATTATATGAATTCAGCCTTATCTTCACACTGGCATAACTGACATAGCTGTTGAGGAATTAAAACCAATTTGTTGTGGGGTTTGTTCATGGAGTCCTGGACTGGCATGGAACATTGTTTATGTGCACTGGAGTGCTTGACTAACAGCCCCAGACCTCACACATCACATGTCTGCACAGTTTGAGTCAGAGTTCAAAATGGGAAGCACAACTTCTTGAAAATGCACTGTAATCAGCAAAATCAGCCTTGAGAAGCTTAGTTAGCAGCTATGTTTGCATGTTTTTCCTGTTGTTTTCATTATTCTGGCATACTGTGGTGGTTTTCTTCTATTTAATGAATATATGAAACTGTATGGAATATGAATTATATTAATATATGCATAGATTAATATGATTATATATAATACATTATATCAGTATAATGTATATTTATATGTTTTATGAGTATACATATTTAAAGGCAGAATAATTTCAGCTGGACAAATTCTGTTGTGTCCTTGTTTAAGAGCAAACTGTTCTGAATGGGATTATGAAGAGAGGAAATTGTGGGGTTTGAACGGACCTCACACTGTTGAATAGCAAGAGGAGGCATGTATCTTTGATGTCATCTCTCTTTGTTAGCGTGTGGTGTTTGATTTTCAGTGTCGGGAGGAATTTGCTCGCGCAGAGTTTGGGTAATTGGCTTTCAAGTCCATGTGTACATTGATTGTATGTTCTTTGAGAGAGAAAGGAGACTAGAATGACTTAAATTCTAGAGAGGTCACACAGGTTTCTGATGGATGTTTTGAACTTAAGTTGAGAATAAAGAAATTACAGAGGCAATGTAGGTTATCTGAAAGAATAAATTTTACCATATTCATGGGAGTTTATAAAGGATATTCCAGCAAGCAAAGTATTATGTTATTGTTGAAGTAGCTTGAGAAGTTAATGGTTGTCTTACATAATTCCTTATATAGTAACAAAATAGATTTTATAGGTGTGAATAAGAAGAATTATGCTGGTAGTTAAATTTTAAGGGATTTACTGTAAGAGTTGCTCTCTGTCCATCTGACTTGAAGCTCTTTCTGCAGTAAGGTTTCACAATAAGAAGATACTCCTGGCATCTCATTCTTGTTTTCCATTCTGTTGTAGTGCTGTGAAGCTGTACTACACTGGTAGTTGTGCTAAGAAGCTCAGGGCAAGCTGTGTATCAACTTGAATAATTATTCTGTATTTGGTACTGGTGAAATATATCTTCAAAATGTTACTAAAATAAGAATCTAGTTGGTATTTGAAACAGTATTGCTGCCTGTTAGAGAAAGGCTACTTGAAACTTCAAAGCATAGTTTATACTGCATCATTTTATTTAGAGAAAATACATTAGTTAATTTAGTGGAATAATTGGCATGGGAAGAAAGTTTTCAGGGCCCAAAAGAAAGAAGTTTGTGTTGGCCCAAATGTATTTTAAAAAACAGTTTATTTTAAAATGATATGCTTTTGTTGGATTTCAGGTTCACAGACCAACGACACTAAAAGACAATTTCTTCTAGAACGGCTACTGGATGCAGTTAAACAGGTGAGAAATCCAACAGACATTTCTGCATTGGCTTACTCAGAGGTGTCAGTACTAGCAGGGAATGTCTTTGCTTTCTCTTTAATAAAGAGAAGGAAAAAGAAGAAAAGGAAACAAAGAAGAAATCATGGCTTTCACATAGTATGACTGAGTTTTTGTGTGCTAGCAAACAATTGCTGTGCAGTATTTATTTAAAATTCTTGTTCTGGACAGGTTATATTTGTAATAGATCTATTTTAAATATATGCAATACTATGGAATATATATTAGGAAAATATGTTCTTGCAATCCTGATATGACTGAACTAAATAGCAGTGTACTGCAAAGTCTAACTTAGTTAACATTTTAGAGTAGCAGCTTATTTTCTTTGCACTAGATTTTTAGTGAATGGTTAAAATACATATAAATATGTGATTTATATATGTGTGTCTATACTTGTGGCAGTGTGAAGTTCGGCAAGTAGAATTTCATAGACTGGAGTAAATTTGAGACAGCTTGGGAGGCAAAAGAATCCCTCAGAAGTAAGCCAGTGAAATGTTTTTTAAAGAGGGGTTTGTAATTGTAGCACTGAGCTGGGCAGGAGCAATGTTTGGTTTTGTGGGTGCACATTTAAAACTCAAAAGTAGTAATTTCCACTCAGTTTTCAATTTACTGAAGGACCTGCAGGTGCGTTGCTCTGGCCAGCAAGGATATATCTGAACTGCAAGAGCAGCCCATTAGTGTAATGTGATGCTTTAGAGTACTTTTTGGATGCAGGCTGTATTTTGCAATGCTCTATTTTGCACTGCTTCCTTTTTTGCTATGACTTTGTTTCATATGTGGAAATAGTTCAGAAAACTGAATTTATTTAGTATAACAAGAAGTTCTTAAAATTTCTTAAAATCTTTATTGCAGTGTCAAATACGATTTGGAGGAAGAAAAGAAATTGCTTCAGACTCTGATAGCAGGTAAAATAGCTTAGGATTAACATGCTCAGATTTTGCATCATAATGATATAAAACATATGGCACAAAATATTTGACATACTCAAAAAATTGCATTGCATGAAAGGTAGGTGATCTGAAGCTGAAATAACATGATAAACGGCCCCTCTAGCAGGTGAGGGTGATTTCTCAAATTGATTGCCCATTCTTCTGAATGTAACCTGAGCCTCAGCTTTCAACCATTATGATGAGACTGTGGGTATAAGTAGATTATACTGCTGGCAAATAATGAGATTACTGTGTAGAAGGGATCTTTCACCGCTTATAACTTATAAGATATGCTTATAAGACAATGGTTCACTTTACATTCCCTGTTCAGAGATCTGGAATAAAGTTGCTGTATAGAAACATAGTTGATTTTCACTATGATTTTTTCATAGTTCCTTTTACATGAGTTCATTGAAAATTCTGTTGCAGAGTGACCTGTTTGTGTGCTCAGTTTGAAGCTGTGTTCCAGCATGGCCTGAGGAGGAGCCGGGGATTAGCGCTGACAGCAGCAGCAATCAAACAGGCAGCAGGTTTCTCCAGCAAAACTGAAACAGGTAAGTTGCTAATTGTAACTATCCTGTTTTAATTGCTTGATATGTTCAGTCAAGTGATTTAATTTCTAAAAGAAGTTTTAAGCATTGCACCAAACTGGGGATTGTTGGTAGGATACTTTACACTTGGTGTGTTGTAAAAGTAGCAGTGAAAATGACTGTTGCTTCTTAGTCTAGTTTAACTTGCATTCCAAGTTTCTCTAGAAATGTTGCTGTTAGGAAATCTGCACTTCCTACTGTTGCACCATGTATAGTGGCAAATTTATTTTGAATTCTGGCAGGGATCAAGGTTTTGTAATTGTGCTGTTAAGTTTTTAAAACAATGTCTTTGTTCTTGACTTTTTCTTACTCCGTTCTTTAAGTGCCATATTCTATATAGGTCACCTATGTTTAACTTCTAATTATTGATGTAATTTTAGAAAGAAAAATTATATTGCTTGTATTGGTTGGGTTGGTTTTTATTACTTTCTCCACATTCAAAGAAAAGATTCCTTTCTTTTTCTCCTCACCACGATGTTTCTCTTTTTTTAAATCAGAACTACATGAAGATACTGATCAGTTTTTAGCAATATTTAGGAAAAGCACACAGAAAGTGTTTTAGTGGAAAGAGATATTTGTTGCCATTTAAAAGCAACACTTCTGTTTTCTGAAGTAACATGAATTTGTTATTTGCATGTCTGCAAATTCTGGAGCTACCTGTTCCTTTGGACCTGCCTTTCGACATTTCACATCAGCAGTAACATAGAGTTCTAAAGAAATCTTTTCCCTTCCATAGTATGTTTCCAGTTGAACATATGAATGTGGATAAAATACTAGCTTAAATGTGCTTTTATATGTGAATTCTATTTAAAAGTGTCAGATCGAATCCTTTAATTTGTGTGGCTTTTTTAATGAAGTGAAAAGTTCCAAGTGCTTAAATAGCCCAAGTTCTGTAGGAATAAATAACTTATTTAACTGGTGGGTTGCATGAAGAGGGTAAATGATTCCCCTTTGTTCAAAGTTATATTGTTACCTGTTTGTTTATAGATTTACATGCAAATGTATTCAGGTATGAGCTCAGTGGTTTTCTTGGTAGGGTGGTTGTCATTATTATTATTAATCATTAAATTCCAGAGCCAGTGTTCTGGTATTATGTGAAAGAAGTGCTGAACAGACACGAGCTGCAGCGCTTCTACTCTCTGAAGGCCATCACTACAGACATTGGCAGAGGCCGGGCTTGGCTGCGCTGTGCTTTGAATGAACATTCTCTGGAAAGATATGTTCATATGCTGCTTGCAGATAAGAATCGCCTCAGGTACTGTATCTGATACCTTTGTAAGGAGGTGTACTGACAAATGCAGCACTGTCTGAAACCCCAGGCAACCAACCAAAAGCCACAGCTATAGTAGTACCCCATATTAATTGCTATGCCTGTCAAGTCACTTAACATAATTTTAAATTTTTTTTTTATCAGCCATTAAGGTAGTGGCTTGTGCTTGTGTTAACATGTGACCTCTTCCCTAAATCCCTTCCCTATTCTTTCAACAGTTTTCCTCACTGCAACCTGGACACCATGCTTTAAGGTGCCTCTCTCATTCCACTAAAATAGTACACAATTGCACCTGTGTCTGATCTCAGTTCATCAGTGGTAATTGCCTGTTGCCTTTTGGAGGTCCTGTAATTGCAAAGCTCCAGCAGTGCAGAGCTGGGCTGCAGATCACTGGAAAGTGGTTAGGTAGCAGTTTGTGAACCTTTTGTTACAGTTACTGAGAATAGCTTACTACGCCTTGGGAAATCCTGAAGTACTTTGGAAGTGCAAAATGCACTTGAGTTCATAAACTGAGTCCTGCCTTTTTCTCATATGGCTTCAACTTCTTTTCTTTATGAAACTGAGGTGTTTTTCTTTTTTAATCAGTAACTGTTGAGCTTGCTCAAACCACTTGATCAAGTCCAGTGGATTCAGCATTTTATTCTTTTGCATTGATTAATGGATCTAGTGGATAAGATTATTGCCTGAACTGAGTTCATTAGTACCTCCTTTTCATTTCTAGTTTGTTCCAGTCATCTGTAGCTTTCTTGCAAAATGGATTTTGAAGAAATCAAATGAAAACAAATGAAATAAAGAAAAAGGTCTGAAAACCATTAGGAAATCAGTGACTTGGATTGCTGTGTCACTAATTAGTCTCATGCTTTTAGCAATACTTGCACCGTATCAGCATTATCAGCACACTGCATTGTAATGCTATTTCTAAAAAGGTTTATTCCAGAATGTTTAGGACTTAAATGTTACCAGGATTTCAGTAGGATTTACAGAATCAGTTTACATCCACAATTATATGTTTTGGAAACTTTTAAATGAATCTGTCAGAGATGTTTAATATATAGATTGAGGGTTTTCTTGCTATCTCTTTTGTTGTTTAATTAACTGAATGTTCACAGTAAAAATACAGCATTCTGCTACTAGAAAGAACCAGGCCTAGAACAACTAAATTTATGTGTTCACAGTGAAAAAAATGTGGGTTTTTTACATCCAAATTCATAGTTCACCCTAACTATTGAGGGTAATTGATGTGGGTTTTGATATTGAAACTGGTTGCAGAGCTATAGAATATTAGGAGTAAGTTGGGTTGGAAAGGACCCTTAAACATTGTGTAATCCAACCCTCCTGCCAGGGACCCCTTCCAGCACAGCAGGTTGCTCAAGATAAAGGGAACCTTTTTGTTTATGTTCATGTGTTCTAAGCTTATACAAAACATGTATAGCAACAGGTCAGAGAGATGCTGTGATTGCTAATGCAGTGTAGACCCCCAAGCCCTGAGTGGCTTCTTTTCCCCTAAAAAAGTGCAGAGCTAAAACTAAAGGGAAAAAACCCCAACTCTTTAGCATGTCTTTTTAGAACCATCTGAACAGTTATCAATTTCAGAACTTACAGGGTGTTACTGTGACATAAAATTTTGTCCTTTGAGGTGTTCCTACTTATGCTTCAGAGTTTTCATGTCTTTCAGAAGTGAAGTATATGTTACTATAGGACTGCGTGTCCTTTTTTTTCCCCCCCCTTTAAATTACAGTGTCTTCTATGAAGACTGGTCTTTTATGATGGATGAAGAACGTTCTAGCATGATCCCTACAATGGCAGCTGGTAAGACTTTCTCTTCAGTATAATTACTCTTGGAAAACTACTGCGTTTTGGGATGCTGCATCTGTTTCTGTTTGTGAGGAGTTTCTCTGATACACTGCGTTTATGTGGAGAATGTGTGTCAGAGGCACAGCCAGGGTGAGCAGTCAAGGTATTATGCCGATCTATGCTATGAATTGATGGATTGTTAAAATCCTGGATCTGGCCTTCCTACAATTCAAAAATCTTCCACATAAATTTTTTAACTCTTTGGTAGTCAAGGCTAACTTAAAAACAGTGCAATTTAGAGAAAGCAAAGTGGGTTATTCCTGACTAGAAAAGAGTAATGATGGAATTTTATAGTAAGATCAAAATTACAGGTAAATACAGGCGAGGAGAGTAAGCGTAAGGAATGCTAACAAATAATCTACTTTTCTAGAGTTCGTCCACAGAAGTGATATATTATTATCTTTTATACCCCTTTTCTCAGATACATGATCCCATGCTTTATTCTGCAAGACAAGGTTCATGGGTGTTTTTGCTAATAGAATATAGGAACCAACAAATAAAGTTGCAATGAAATGGGTTATAAATAAATGAGTTCACAGTACTTTTTGATTTTTTAATGTGCAGCTGAACAGCCATCAAGGAGAATTCAGAATTGATTGCATCAGCTTGAATATAATCTAGAAAAGAATGAATGGTATATGGAAGCGTAACAGTTGATGCATTGGGAACTGTGGGAAATTTTTGGGAAAAATGTTTTCCATGTCACAGTTTTGTTAATCCTTAGCTTCTATGTTCATAACTTCCATGTGAAGTATATGGTGCATTTCTGGTCTCTTTTTCCCCTTTCTTTTATCTGAAGGTCTGAACTCCATTCTTTTTGCTATCAACATTGATAATAAGGATTTAAATGGACAGAGCAAATGCACACCCACTGTGTCAGATTTGTTAAAGGAATCCACACAAAATGTAACTTCCTTATTGAAGGAGTCCACTCAGGGTGTTAGCAGCCTCCTGCGGGAGATCACTGCCTCGTCTGCGGTCTCGATTCTCATAAAGCCTGACCAGGACTCTGACCCCCTGCCTGTTCTGTCCAGGAATGTAAATGCTGGTAAGCTTTTATGAATGTTAGTGCTATTCAGAAACTTAGGAAATATTCAAGTGTGTTTAAAAACCTTTTAATTTACTTTTAATGTACTGTTGTAGAGCAGAAGTCTTAAAAATAATTGCACTATGCATACAGACCAGTTGAGTATGTAATTAGAAAGCATGAAATTGGAAATATTGGGTGTGAATACTGGATGGTAACTGTATTTCAGCATTCTTGTATCACTGTGAGAGGGAGGCTAAACTGTTTGATTGGTAGTGCTTTGCTTGTGACCTGAGTTTCAATTTCTTGTTCATAAAATTGTGCTTTGAAGTTTGTGATGCAATGATTGTTCATTTTTAATGTTGTCTTTTGCCACCTTGCCAGTCAGATATACAGTGACTTACATCTTTTGTTAAATATCAGATGCAAATCTTAGCTTGTAATCTGCTTCAAGTAGTGACTGTGTTTACAGTCTGAATTCCTATGCAAAGCAGATAATTGCCAAAGTGAAAATTTACTCAAACACTCTTTACCTTTAGAGTTCTTAGTGTTAGAACTAGCTTGTATGGTGTTAGTTACTAACTAAGACCTAAAGTCTTAATCTCTTATTATTTGACATCAATCAAGGAAAATGTGATTTTCATTACATATTTTTGGTTCCAAAATAAAGTAATATTTTATTATCTTTATTTCTGGAGGTTGAGCTAAAAGATTGTTTTGCTGTGTGAAAGTACAAAACAGCAGGAAGATTTATGTGCTTTTCAGTTAAGAAACGAGTTTTGAGTTTAGGCAATGAATTGTTTTGGTTATGAGAAGAAAAGCACAAACCCCACATGAGAATCTGGTAGGAACAGAAGTTGAGATAAAATCTGTTTTTTATTGGCACTTTGTCTTAAAACACAGTTTTTAGAACAAACTTATGGTAAAGCTTTTCTTGTATAGCACTTAAATGAGATTAAAATCGTAGGTGATACTTGACTTGGGATAACTTTGTTAGTATAGAATAGCCTTGCAAGATGAAACAAGACTGTAATTGACCATATGGTGCATATGACTCCACAACATGATGTACCTGATGTGTACAGCACATATGTATACAGAACATGAAAGCTGCAACTTCCAATGAAATGTCACTTTAAAAAAATTGAGTTTGTTCAAATGCAATTATATGTGGAGCATTAGAGCAAGTCAGATGTTTCCATTAAAGTCTGTGTTCTTTGTTGTAATTCTATTTGCAACCAGAATGGGTTTTAACATCCTTTTAAAAGTATGTTAGTGTGTTTTGTGGATATGTAACGGCTGGACTTGAGTTAAACAAAACAATTTGGTCCCAGTGTGAGGTGTCTTGGTGAGTAGATTTCTGATATTTCTTGGAGTGATTCAGCTTTGCATTTAGCTTCACGTGCACATCAGATTCACTGAGAATAGGTAATAGTGTAAAAATAAGTGCTGTCACTGAATACATCTGGTGTAATCAGAGAGAATTTCAGTGTATTTCTAGACCAAGAGCTAATTAGCTGAAAGCTGACTATTCAATTTTTAGAGTATAGACAAAACTATTTGATTGCATGTTGTGGATCTTGTTGGTGTTGTGAGTTTGTTCTTTTCAGTTTTTCTTCTGAAAGTGCTTCATGTTTTCTCTGTTGTGCAGACCTGCTCTGCATTGTACACTAGGTGTAGTACATGGGAGAAAGTGATAGGAAGGCTAACTTATTATTTCATGGGTTTGTAGAACCTTTTTTCCAGTTTCAGTTGAATGATGTTATGAATGCATCTCCAAAATATCTTCTAAAATCTGAATTATGTAAGGCGTATAAAATAAAGCTGGTAATTAGATATTTAAAAGCTTGTGTATGGAAAGATAATGAATGCCATGTAGATCTAGGTGGTTTTTTCTTGACTAGAGTAGTTTAGTACATGAGCTCTTTTAAGAACGAAACAAGTTTCATATATTATTTCTCTTTTCTAAACTGTGTAAAACTTTGTATTGCTACTAGATTTGAAATACAAAAAAGATCGAAAAAAGAAGAAGAGAGTGACTAATATTATTTCATTTGATGAAGAGGAAGATGACCAAAACTTGGGGGATTGCACAAAGACTCTGATTACAGGAGAAAGTTCAGAGGAGAGTGTAGACAGATCTTCAGTTCTTGCATTGTCTTCATCTGAAAGCACTCTCGGAAGAAATCTGAATGGAAGTGAAAGTAACCATTCGTGGAAGAACAATTCAGTATTCATGAATGGAGACTATGAATACCAGAAACTGGATGTGAAGAGCATTGATGATGAAGATGCAGATGAGGATGAGCTGTATGGAAAATCATTAGGAAATAAAGGCACAGAAGGTAGAACTGAAGCTTCTGAAAAGTAAGTATTGATGCAGGAGAAAGTGGTAAACTTTCGCCTCCACCCCTCGCTTTCTTTTATGGGTACTGGCAAATTGATGTGTTGAACTGAACTATAGATTTTCTTTTTGTTTTTTTCTCTCCCTATTCCTCCTCCTCCACCTTTTTTCGTTCTTTTTATTTGCTTTTTACTGTTTAAACAATATAGGCTGCTGCAGTGATGATATTTTGCTTCTAAGTTTCACTGAAACCCCAAATTTTGAGATTTCAGACTTCTTGTTCTCCTTGTAGTTCTCAATTGTTAAATCTGTGGCGTGATATAGCCAGGCTATAGTTCTGGCCTACTTGATGTTTCCTTATTCTTAGTATGATAACAATTCAATTTTGGCTTCACAACAAAAATGTGCATTTTAAACAGAGTAAGCTTGTTACATCAGAGTGCAGGCAGCTCAGCAAGGCAGGACAAAACTGAAAGAGAATAATTTTAGATACTGGTATACTTTCTTTATTTCTGACAGAAATTCATTTAGAGAAAAGGCAAGCACTGCTTGTCTCATCTGCTTTGGAGTGTCTGGTCTTTAATGAATTAATGTATAGCTAGATCAAGAAGTTGGTAGGCAGATTGAAATAAAGGTTTTTCTTGCAGTGGTGTCTCTGAAAGAAATATAAGCATTATGAACACTAATACTGGCTGTATAAATAGATCGATTTGTTTGTTTGTTTGTTCTAAATAGGCCTCATGAAATAGTCTCATGCAACTCTCAGATATGCAGTTGGAGTCCTCTGCAGGTCCTGAATGATGACTCAGATGTTCTATTTCCTGTCAGTGCTGTTGGCTCTTACTCCCAAACAGGTGGGCATTTGAATTCACAGAATTCCAGCAACCTTTATTCTAACACGGGACAATGGTAAGAAATAACAGGATTGTACAGACACAGGAGATACTGCACAACTGGGATAAAAAGTTCAAATTTATTCTAGTTCTGAATCAGAGCTCTCCATTTGAGTAGTTACTTAGTTAAGGGGGAGTTATTAATGTCAAAGTAAACCAGAGTTTCATTGGGATTAAGCTGTGGTCTTGTATTCTGTTGAAGTTTAGGATAGTTGTAAAAAAGTATCCATATCTGTTTTCTAAATATCACTAAGCTTCAAGAAGCTCCAAGTGTGTTTGAGAGGTTGAAATCAAATTAATTTTGACAGATTGGAGAGCAGCTGGAAGCAGTTCAATAGAAGCTGTTAACTGTTGAAATACAGGATAAGAGAATGATTGGCTAGGAAATACTCGCTCAGAAAAGGATATGGGAATTGTAGAATGGTTTGGGTTGGAAGGGATCTGCAGAGATAATTTATTCTAAGACTGGCTTTCTGAGCTGTGAGCACCAGTTGCCAGCTCATACTTCATTTTTCATGTGCCAGTATCCTCAAATAGTTTTCTGCAGGTTACCAGCTGATAGTGAATTAATAGAGCTGTGCATAAATGAGAGTGTCATTTGTAAATGTAAGCTCCATTGGCTCTGCTGTAGCCTCAGCTGCAGTATTGTATGCAATGAGAATGCACTTCAAGAATGATGTGGACCATTTGAAGCAAGTAATAAAAATGGTCAAAGGAATGGCAAAGAAGACCTGGTGCTTTTACAGTATCTGTATTAGTACCAAAAGCAAACAAAAAAAATCCACCAGCCCTCCCCTTCACCCTGTTGATATTTTTTTAGCTGTTCATAAAACACTGAACTTTGGGTATACTCATTTCAGAGACCATTTAAAAACTTCTCAGTGGTATTCAGATAATGTTTTAATTGTAGAATATTTCATACTTTTTGCATACATGTTATATGTATGAGAGTTTAAATGGATTGTTGATTGAATGCCTGTGAAAAAGTGTAATTCAGTTGAGTAAGTTCAGTGACAAAAATGTGAATCGTAAAATAATGCTGCACTGCCCTCTGCTGTATTTTAAAATATGTACCTCATAAGAAATGCCAGTGGATCCAAAAAAAAAAAAAAAACAACTAAAGAAAGGACATTTTAATTTTTTCTTGTGCTGCTATATTTTTCAGTTTACAAAAAAATGGATTTAGAAAATACTGAGTAGTTTGTGGCATTGTGATCTCTTAAATATGAAAGAGAAACTGGTGGGGAACATCCACAGGTTGAAATCTGAAAGACAAGAATACATTCTCAGGGGTGGTATGTGGAATGGGAACTCACAGTTGCTGTCAGTATATATCACAAGGCATCAGGAGCATGAGCTGGGGGTTTTGATCTGAAATTACAAATCAGGAGTGCAAGCCAAGACTTAGTTCTGGAGGCAGATGACCAAAGAGGACATCTGTATGTATCTTATCCATAAAGTCCCAGAGGCTTACTCTTACTAAGAAGACACCAAAGCCCCTTTTTTTGTGTTGCTTCATCTCAGAACTGTTTTGAATGCAATGCTCAGCCTACTGGAGATGATCAACAGGCCCATTCAGATCATTTCTGGGCACAAGACAGATATTTTTGTCGTCCTTCTGTCGCTCTTTGTGGTCTGTCATGCAAGTGAGAGTGGTGCAGCACTGGGCTGGTGAAAGGAGTCAGTTCATCAGTGCTAGGAAAGCCCCTCAGACCCTGCTGTCTGCTCTCCTGGTCTCGCCTCCCTGAACAGGAGGAGCTGATGGAGCCTGCAGGGAGGGCTGCACTGAGTGCCCATTGCACAGCCCAAGTGCCAGACAGTCAGGGACAGGGATGAGCATGGATCCAGGCACCCCTCCTCAGCCACACTGGCAATTTGCTGAGACTGAAAGCTGCCTTAGGCACTTGTTTGCTTGAGTTTGGGAGTTGCACTTGTGCTGGATGAATGATGTCAGAAGGAACATGCATTAGCTTATTCTGAGGGCAGTCCAGCCCACTAACTGGCAAGCTCGTTATTATCCTGGTATTTTTTTAAAACATGCTTAATGAGCTCTTGTAAAATACATAGTTTACCCAATATTTTGGTTTATAGGTTATAATACCAATAAATAACACACAAACACATATATTTATATATATTTGAAATAGCATAATCTATAGTGTTGTATGTTAATTTGTGTTTTCAGTATTAATCTGTTGCAGTGCTCCAGGGATGTGTCAGGGTATATCATATCTCCATGTAACTAGAAATGAGAGCCTCTGTCAGAATGCAGTTGCTTGGAACAAAAATGGAGTATGTATTTTAGGAACTGAGCTTCAGTAAACTCTACAAAATAATAATAAAATAATAATTTTTAATAATAGTAAATTAATAATTTATTATTAATTAATATTAATAATTTAATAATAATAGAAAAATAATTTTTCTCCTCCATAGAGTTTCTGACATAACTTTATTGCCATTAAGTTATTTTCTAGAATTTCTGCTTTTTAAATCTGTTCTATTTAGGATTGTCTTGTAGTATCTTTGTAGCCCTTACATAGTGAGATGCAGAACACATCAATAAAATATGATTTTTGTTTGCTTCCACCTGAGCTTCCTCAATGACAGGCTCAGTGATGTGGATGTTTTGCCGCCGACAGTTGTGGATCTGTGGACAGATGCGCATTATTCATGCTTTTTAAACAATATCTCATCTCTCTGATTCCTGATGGTTAGTACAGAGACGTAAGGAGCCAGAGAAAAGCCGTGGTGCTCTGTTGGGAGTACAGAAATCATTGGTGTCTTTGCAAGGTTTCATGTGCTGGGGACTAACCACAAATTCTTCTCCTGCAAGTCACAGCCAGATCTGCAGTGAGCATGAGGTGTCATGAGGTGCTTCAACTCTGGGGGCTTGCGCAAGTAACTTCAGGAAGAAGTCTCCTTGTAGCTTTGTAACTCTGTACATATCAAGTATAATTAAGGAATTCTGCAATACTATTTTCTTTATGATGGCTGTGTTCCTAAGAGTCTTGACAGTCCTGCTGGCATTCAGGGTCAATTTGCAGAAGCCAACTTTGGAGACAGAATTGAAAGTGTTTAAAAGCTTTAGCAAGTTGAGTGTTTCTGTTTAAAAAGGTGACTACTGAACTTCTGGGTTTGTGTTTTTATTTTATTTTTTGAGTGGTGTAACCCAGAGGAAGCTAATGCTTGTGCATTCTACTTTAGATAACTTGGAGAATGGAGAGGGGCATGAACATGCTGTTCATCCAGTAGAACTGGTTCCAAGGAGATCTGATCTTCCTTACAGGTATGTGCCAAATATGTTTGTCCTAAAAGAAAAAAACCTTCACCCTGTAGCTGCCAATTTATTGTTACCTAATGCACTTAGTACTGGAAAACCAACTACTCATCAGAATATTTCTGCATATGTTTGGAAAGACAGATGCAAAAAACCTACAATTGCCTTTTTTGTGTAGTTTCATACACTGAACTTTCCTAATTATCTTGAAGTCACTTAGTCATGTAAAATAACAGACTTGGCTTCCTGGTTTTGAAAATAGGTTTTATGTTGGTTTTTATGTTATTTTTTTACTATAGTCTCCATGGCCTTTTAATTCAAATTCTTTGTATGTCTGCTTAAATTAGAGTCCCAGGAGATACGTGAAAGGATTGTTTAACATATTTTGATTAAATATGGGTGAACAGGGTAACAATTCTAGTTTCCAAAATGCTTTTTTCTTAAGTTTTGAATTCAGGATTTTGTCTTCATATATTGATTATACTGTGCTTTATGACTAGGGTGGAAGTCAGTCCTCCAGCTCAAGTGAATACTTTAAGCAGTATGTTGCCTTCAGCCACTGTGCCAGAATCCATGACAATTAGTAAGTACTTGATGTATCTAGATTGATGGAAATAACTTTGAAAGTCCTGTAACTCTTTCTATTTTTGTTTCAATAAAATCTGCTTGGAGAGTCGTGGAGCACTTAATTATTTCATGTGCTGGTCATGTTAGTGATAACCGCTCTAAAATGATGTTTGTATTGGGAGGTTGTGAATCATTGCAGCTGATATATCCTCCCATTAAATGTGGCTTCAGTAGTTAAATGAAAAATAATGTTTTGATTAACATCTTTAAATTTCTACAAGTTCTGAACACACTGAGGGTTAGTTCTGATGTAGTCTTGCTTATTTTGCCTGTTTTCATTAATGGCTAGTCAGAAACAAACAAAAAACCTCACTCTTCCTGTGGTTTTGATATGAAAATCTGCTCCAAACATAAATATGCACTTTCACAAAAACTTGAGTTAAGATTAAGGGATAGGACAGTCATGTTTCAGTGGTATTAAGAGCAGAGCTAGTCAGGATAAAATAGTCTTTGTTGCAGAGGTAGATTAATAGAAGCATAGGCAGTTTGTTTATCACATATTTGATCTTTTTTCTTTGCATACACTTGTATAACAAAGACTTAATTCTTAAACTGAGTGTCTAAGCTTGTAAGCCAGTATGTGTTTATGTTCCTCAGTGTACAGAATGTTCTGTAACTGAACTGTCTTTGTTCCTAAAGCTCTTAGGTGTGTGTTTGTTTCTTCTTATAAATTTCAATATGTACAAGTTTTAAATTATGACATTTGGGAAGTTAGAAGTGATGCAGCCGAGATTCTTTTCTGCAATTGATTCATGGAATCATCAAAATGAATGAAATCTTAAAATATTCTAATCTCATTTTCTAAAGTTACATTCAAATGCTATATCAACCTGTGTTAAAGGAGATGAAACAAGCATTTTCACTGGGAAGTGTTTCAGGCTCTGGCACTGGTCTGCTGACTGAGCTTTACAAAGCTGAAAAATCGTTTCTTGCAAAGTGTGTCATGAAGTGGCAAACTAGTTTGAGACTTCTAGGAGCCATAATTGAAGTGTGGAGTGGACTTACTGTTATTAGCTACAGTGATACTTTTGTCACTAGTTATTCCCTGCTAATGTTATTCCTACAACATCCTTTTGTTCTTATTTATTTCTCAGAGAGTTGCACAGGGCAGTTTTCTGGTGTCCCTGCGCTCTGTTGATTCTGCTGTTTGTAGGGGAGTCAGGCACCAGCAGGGGCCGCAGTTGGTCTCCTTCAGTTGCTCAGTTATTTCCCAGTGTAGGTAAGACAGCTATAAAATAGAAAATCTGGAGATTTTCAATTCTCAATACTTAGAAATTTGTAAATGAAATGAAAACACAGGATAAACAGAAGTGTGCAGACTATCATTAGTTTCCCAGTTCAGAGAAGGCTTTGGTGAAAGGAAGGGTGGGAAGCATGTCATTCCCATCTATAAAGCTAGTAGAACACCTAGTAAGTAATCATAATTATAACTAAAATTCAGCTGACTATACATTTATAGAATTAGCGCATACCTTTATAATAGATGATCCTGGGTATGTTGAATAAAAATGCCTTTTTCAAGTTTGCTGTTGTTGGTCATAGATTCTCTAGAGGAGGAATTCAGTGCTATGACAAAGTCAGACACTGAAGCTCTTTCTCTCTCTTGCAATTAGCAGAAGAATTATTAAATGCTGAGGCTTATAGCTCCGTTGCATAGCAACTGATTCTAACACATCAGGCAAGAAAAATGAAATGCAGTAGTGCAGTGAGAAAAGCTGTGAGGTCTCCAGTGACTGGATTTTTGTGTTTCTTACTTCTGAAGACAAAGCCTAAAGTGGATTTTTAAAATATTATATTCTTTTCCTGCTTTTGTTCCAACCTATTAGTATAGTACTAAACTTTTCTTACTTCTTTTGATATGCACACTAGAAAGTTATGCTATGAGAAGCTGTAATTTCAAATTTCTGCCATTTAAAATTATTTTTCTGAATTATTTCCCATGCATTTGTAAAGGTATAGGTCAATTTAACCACAGATACATCTCAAAAAATCCTAATACCTCTCAAGAGAAATCCACAGAGCTTTGCTGTATATGTCAGGCATAATTTGAAAACTGGCCCTGCTTTGCAGATTGATTTGTCATAACCAAGTTTATAAAGAGTTAAGCTGGTCAGAAGATTTCTATTTATGCATCTACTCTACTATGTAGTTTTCATTTTTTAAAAAAAGTTGTCTTTATCTTATTGTATTTGAATCACAAACAACACTGTTTCAAGAGTTGCTATTGGAAAATTATATTTTCAGCATTGTTTTTCACCAGAACAATCTGTCCTACCAGCACAAGTCTCTCCATTTTGTTTTTGCAGTAGAAAAAAAATAAGTTGCAAAACTTTCATTTTAGAAGGACACTACTTATTTTCTTCTTTACAAGGTTCTTTTATTATAGCACTATTTTTAAGAAATAATTGGTAATTTAGTTTTTTCACAATCATTTTCTTCAGTTTCTAGAATTGGGCTTCACCACAAAGGTTAGGAAAGGTTGTAACATTGTACATAATTCCATATTTTTAATGTATTCTTGAGAAATCCCCAAGTTTTTCATGATCACTGAAGGACTTTACTGAATAATCAAACCTCCATATTATATTTTTATCCCGGTTGTGTAAGTGAATAAGGTATATGTTTTTCTACTTGCTGTGTCCTCTAAATAGCTGCTGACCTGTTCTGTAACCCAGCTGCCACAGGTCACTGGCAGGTACTAAATTCTTGTGCCTTCTTTGAAAGCACAGCTGTGAAGGGAGGGTGTTTGTATTTCATCAGGGAGAGAAAAGCTGCAATTTACTTTTACAGACTTGGTTTTCACCAGGACTCTTCTATACAGTAGAAGGGCAACACAATTTGTTTCCTACTAAAATTTGCCCTGTGAATAGTGACATGACAGGATAATATTTACAAGATTTTTGGGCACTAAATTAAGCCTTAAAAGGCAGTGTTCATGTAGGCAGCTTAGGGAGCATCAAGCTCTTTAAGTCTTTAAAGGTCAGACTTCTGATTTAAGATGTAACTAGTCTGCTGGAAGTCTTATTTGTCTCTGAAAATATCTGTGTAAATTTTCACTCATGAAAATAAAAAAAAATAAAGATTCCTGTAAACTGCTCCCAGCCCACCCTGATACTCTATCTGCAGGATTGCAGAGGAGGCTGCATGACCTTGTGTACTCTGAGGGATGATTTCGTTCACAGCTCGTTCTTCACAACAGGTGATTGCAAATCATACTGCTCCAATCTTTGGCTAAATAGCAGAAGAGTTGTGAAACTTATGACTTCTCTGGAGGTTGCTGGAAACTGGCAGGTGTTTCTCAAAGCATTATATATTTCATGCTCTGTGACCTTATGAAAGCTTTCTAGAAGCTAGATTTTTCATGAAGTATGGAATGGAATTAAAAATGTTTTAGAGCAAATATTAACTTCATGAGTAATTAGGCACCACAGATTAATTTCAGCAATAAAAGAATATTGCTAGTGTTTGAAAAAGTGAGGTTTACTATGAAAAATTTAATTAGTACATTCCTTGATTTTTATATTATCTTTTCTTTTTTGCTAGAATGGTTTGGAATTATTCATTTGTTCATGGGAATTCTTTTTTCAAGAAGTTGTTGCAAACCTATCTCTTAGGAATAACACTAGTTATCATCTTATCTCTGTCTTTATGGAACTCAGGTTGTCACTTCACTTTTAGATATGTTGGTGTTGAATGCTGATCTTTAATAACAGTAGTGTATTGCCTTTCATTAATATTACTTTACAGAACATAAATGTCATCAAGCACAAAACAGCTCAGAAGTAGGACATAAAGTTTAATATCAAACACTTTCCTGAAGTAGGAATACTTGGCTATCCTCCCACTGTTTAATTAAAAAAAAAAAAGAAAGGAAGGGAGGGGGAGAAAGATAGAGGTTACACAGTCCAGAAGTCAGAAAATGCCAAATTTATGGTTGCTGCTACAACCCTGACTTTTTTTTTTAATTTATTCCCTTTTCTAACCCACACAATGTATGAGACATAAGTCTGCTGGAAAAATTAGGTTATGATCATACACTCATCTTGGAGGCAAGTGTAACAGATAGACAAAAGCTCATGAACTGGCAGGTTTGAAGGGAACCTGCTGCAGTGTATGATACTGGATTTCCTTTGCATTCAGCTGACTGCTCTACATGCTGCTGAATTTTTTCAGGAAGCGTAAGTGAAAGTAAGAAATAAAAATTTTTGAATGTTTTAAATATTATACCTGAATTAAATAGGGTGGTTTCCTTTTAATTCTACTCAGTTCCTTGCTTCAAAAGATTCATGACATTAAGGTTTCTGATTTTTTTTCTTGGTAAATTTTTACTCATTTAATTAAGCTAATAATGTTTTACTCTTTTGTATTTACTATGGATAGAGAGGTTAAAGAAGTGTTGATGATAAACTGTTTAGTTTTTGTGTTTGTTTTGAGTAATTTATAGAAAATATGACTCTTTAATACTCATCAATTCAAGAAGAAACAGCAGAGCTATAGCCATAGAGCAATCTTGCTGCTCAGGTAGGCATGGGCTGGACCAGCCTTCTTGCAATTCTGGTCTCTTAGCCCATACTGGTGGTTTGTGTTGATGCTTTCATCCACACCTCCACTGGTACCTGTAATTGAGCTAAATTAGCAAGAAATACTGAGTATGAAATGTGTTTGCATTTGTGGTCCTAAATTAAGCATTGATTTTTGCCCTATGTGTGGTAATGAAATCTGGAGTTTCTGCTTTGTTGTTTTTCTAAAGTACTGTCAATTCCATGACTCTCAGAAAAATGAGGCAAATGGAAATAAATAAGCAATTTAAAGTCTTATATTTCAAGATGCTTTTTTTATTCCTCTTCTGTGCAAACCATGGTCTTTAGCAGGATCTTGCTTTTGTGCTCTGCTTGTGTGTGTGTGTGGGAGAGGGGAGTGAGAAAAGGTGGGATTTCAGGTCTCAACTCATGCAGAAGATTCTGGATGGAATAAGGAAAAGAAGATTAGGATATTGTGCAAGTTAAGGTTACAAATTGAATAGGCTGGTAAAATTGAAATAATGAAGACAATTTATAATAGCTAGCTGTATAAATGTTAATATTAAAACACTGAGTACACACACAGGCAGTTGCTGCAGAGTGGGCACCCTGTGCAAGTGCAGAGCCGTGTCTGAGCAGCAGCAGCTTTAATTTATTCAGAGTTAGAGACATAACAGCAGCTACTTGTTGATTATGCACTATCATATTTTAATGGCACACTTAAAATATTTAAAATGCCATGGGCTTGATGTGTCCTTGAGGAGGATTCTGAATTCAACATTATAGATCAGGATCATATTTAATCAGGATCATTATTTTGTTGTGAAGTGTTACTGTACAGAAAGCTTACTGTGAATCCTTTTGCTTGTGTTGTTTGTATGATGCTCTAACGCTTCCTGGATTATTCAATTTTCCTCATACATAGAGCAGTTGTTTATTTCACAGATAGGCTGATGGATTGTGGTCCCTTTTGCTAGTATTTAATACCCAGAAATTTCACTATTTCACTTTTGGTTTTTCTAAAATATTTGGATTTTTTTTTTATGGTTGCATAAAATATCCTAATTTACTGTAGAAAACTAATTATTCTTTCTATGCTGAATTAATCAAGTGCAAACTCCCTCTAATGACCTACTGAAATGTTTCTTCCTAATGTCATTTAGCTCTTAAGGTGTAATATGGGTGTTATGGAATTGGCAGAAAACTTACCATCTACTTCGTCCCTGGCCAAAGATGCAGGAATATTTTGTAAAAGAATCTAGCATGAAGAAATTTGGGTTGGCTGATTTCAAATGATATGAACTAAAGCCTGCAGTCCTGCAAGGGTGGGATTTATCTGCAGATTACCAAGGCCAGACTGGAATCGTGATGTCTGCAGCACTGACTATCAACATTTGGTTGACATAATAAAATCTTTTACATTTTATCCACTACTAGAGTTTGTCAGACTCCATCTGGCCCATAGGACAATGTTAAGGTTTTGATAAATAGGCAAAAACTTCTGTAACTATAGAAAATATTAAGAACGTTGCAGGTAATTCTGTGTACTGAATGTAAAGAGGAAAAAGTTGTCCAATGCCTTTGCTTTCTTGAAGAAATCAAGTAATACCAGCTCTGTTAGTATGTTTTCAGTAAAAGCACACAAAATTTACTGGCATTTGCATTGAATACTTTCAGAACAGAGTTGGCAGTTTTATTATATACAAACATTTCACTTAAATGTTGGGAGGGATGGTTTAATATAATTGTGTTCTTGTAGCACTCATAAAATTATTGATTAGCATATGTGGAATTGTTAATGAAATTGTTGGAGCTGATGCTTTTCTGTATGGTATTTGTCTGTTCTGGTATCATGTTAAACCTAACCCAAAGGAAATCTTTAAAAATTCTAAAATTCTGTCAGTTGTTTTGTTTTTAAATTTTTATTCTTGATTTAATGAGAGAAAGTATTTTTAAGGTATTTGTAAAAAAATAGAAAGGATTTTATAGGAAGTGATGAGGTTCAGAAATCTCATCATCTTTAGGGCTGAACTTGAGAAACAATGCCATGAAGAAGCAATGACATTATTTCTACTCCCATCTCTGTAGCAGTTATTTCCTGTGTCAGGATTTACAGCCAGAAGAAGCAATTTGGAGGAGCTGAACAAGTAACAGTGTATCTCATTAACAGGCATGTGGTGAAAAGGTGCATTCTGCCCTGCATCTGTGAAAACAAAACAGCTGCAACCACAGGCACACTTGTAAACATTTGTATTAAAGCCAGATGCAGACTAATTTGATTTGATCAATACTTCTGATGCGATGTTAAATAACACCGCTTTTGAAAGATTGCTCAAATTAGTGATGAGATTAAGCATTTTTATGTGCTTTGCTGAATAGCAAATGGTGTTGGCATCATCTTAAGTGTGCTGCCTGTGTACATGACTTCTGGATCTGAAGTGAGCACAAAACGTACGCAGACATTAATCCTTTTTGTTCCTTCTTCTTAGATGAACTTCGTCAAGCTATCGTGGCCATGATGAATAGAAAGGATGAACTGGAAGAACAGAATAGGTAGTTTGTGTTTTTTAGTCAAGAGGGACTGTAAAAAAAAATCTGTTCTCTAATACAAGCTGTTCTTTCTGTAAAGCTATACATAATATTTATGTAACCTTTTTGATGTATATATTATTTTTTCTGTGAAGGGTTAACTTCATAATTCACTTTTTAAATGTTGATACTGGAGAATAGTGTTTTGAGGGTGACTTTTGCTTTTAGTTTGAATCACGTAACTCTTTGTACCTTGGGAGCTTTGCAGCTGTAGTTTTTTCAAAACCAAACCTTATAGCCAGGAGATTCTGAAGCTCTGTTAAGACAGCTTTCCAAATGAGCAAAAGTTTTTCCTAATGCAAATATTCAGAAAATTTCTGGTTTTTCTTTTCTGTTGAAGAAGTGATGTAGGATGGCTGACAGTGTAATGCTGAAAGTGACTTTCATTTCTGACTGTCTTGGGGCACCATGATGATGTAAATGTAGAAACGATCAGTTGCTTATATAAAATGCCATCAAACATACTTTGTATTTATTTCACTATGTGTTTCAATAAACACATAGTTAGATGAATGAAAATACAAATGTATTCAATGCTTTAGTAGGGTATTTTGGTAATTCCTATTTTCCTATAGCTATTTTGGGTTTTTTAACACTGAGCTTACCAACAGATCCTATTTTCCTTCATCCTATTCTTCCCACTCCCATAATTGCAAGTTATTGCCTCATTCAGCTTTGTGGGCTTTTTTTGGCAGAAGGACCAGGATGCTTTGGGTTTTACCATTATGCATCATGCTGACCTTTGCTATCTCATCAAGGGTTTTTACGCAGAGGTCTGTGGCAGTGCACTTGGCAGAGACAAGAGCCCTGCCTGTCTTGCTATAAATATATTGCTTATAGATTATTCCCAAGATGTATGGACTTGCACTGAAGTACTGAAAACAGCTTACAAGCTTTTTTAAAAAACAAATTCTTTCTGCATGCTGATATAGTAGATCCCATAGTAGGTTCTGCTTTGGGCTTATTGACAGGATAGTAATACAAATTAATAGTAAGCAGTTGCAACTGCTTTTTCCTTGTAGCTTTTCATATTTTGTATAATCAAATCAGGTGAATTTATTAAGTTGAATAATTAAATTTTTTGGATGACATCAGAGGTATCATTCAGGCGACCTCCTCTGTGATTCTTGGAGTATTCTCTAATTACCAGGTAGTGTGTGCAGTGTTCTAAAGAGGCTGTTGCCTTCTTGCAGATCCCTGCGAAATCTGCTCGATGCAGAGATGGAGCATTCTGCAGCACTGAGGCAGGAGATGGAGAACTGCAGGAGGAAGGTGGCAGAGCAGGAAGAGCGACATGCCACAAAAGTCCAAGCCTTGGCACGGTAAGAAGTCCTGAAAATGTCTCAAAAAGTAACTGCAGGGGAACAAGGGAGTAACAGAGTCTGTATACAAGAGAAATCATTTTCAAGTAGCTCAGTTTGCAGAAGAGCAGAAGTGATTTAGGACTAAAAATCCTATTGTAATCAATAGCTGTTGCTAAACATTATCAACAGGCGAGTACCAAGTTCTGAAGTGGTGCAGCTGTTTTTCCCACAGCTCCAGGAAGATTAGCTGGAACAGGTTTCTCAGGACCATTTCCAGTCAGATTTTGAGTGTCTGCACAGGTGGAGACTCCCCAGGCCCTTTGGGCAGCCCTGGTGGCAGTGACTTGTTGGCAGAACTGTTCCTGGTGAGGTCTAGGCTGCTCTTGGCTTGCTTTGCTGTAGAGGGGGTGTTGGAGGCTCGTGCTCAGCTGCCTGTCCCCCAGTGCTCCCAGATCTCCTCCACAGAGCTGTTTTCCAGCCCTCCAGCATTGCCTGGTTGTCCTGAGCTATTTCTCCCCAAATGCAGAACTCTGCATTTACCCTTGTTGAACTTCACAGACATTTTCTGAGTTCAGTTCTCCAGCCTGTCCCTGTCCCCCTGGATGGCAGCACAACCACACAGTGTCTCTGCTCCTCAGTTCTCTGTTGTCTGTGACCTTGCTGAGGGTGTGCTCTGGCCCAGCATCTGGCTGATGTCAAGGTGTTAAACAGCGTTGGCCCCAGTATTCAGTTGCCTCCAGCTTGACTTTGTGCCACAGTGAAATGGAAAGAGTTTTAACCCTCTCTTGTCTAAATGGGATTCAGCTTAAGAAAGACTTTTGAAAGTAAATGCTGCTGTAATAGTGTGATTTGCTTCTTAAAATACAAAATAAGCTGTAGAGTAACCACGATGTGTAAGATCTTGGGGGTGATTCATGTGTAGAGCAAACAGCAAACAATCCAAGAGTTAAATGATTTGTCTTACCCAGAGAGAGGTGTTTGTTTTCTGCATGCACAGGTGGAGTGTGTGTAGTGCCAATCACAAAGTACCACAGCTGAGATGCCTTTAAGCTTTTTATTGCCTATTTGAAAATGATAAATACAACGCTTTCTTAAAAATAAAGGTATTTAGGACACTACTAATTCTGCTTTTGATGACACATCAAACCAAACTACTTGCTTTGAGGGAGGGAGAGACATGAATAAGCGGGTTTGACATTCATGTGCTGTAAGGCAATAGAGACAATGCAAATACTTCATCATTTAATATTCATGTTTCAGGTTATAGGAGTTGTATATTCATATTTGTTTGACTCATTTCCCCCACAATTTTAGAATTTGCAGTGACATATGGGTGAATCAGATATTTGTCATGCACATACCTCTTTAAAGAATAGATAAGGAGTTTTTATAACCAGACCTGAAGAGATGCTCACTTAGACTAATGAAGCATTTTTAAATAAGTCTATGTAATTCCTCTTATTGCTGTATGGATGTGTTGTGTTGATTGCTCTTCTGAAAGTCAGTTTGCCTTGTCATGTGATAAATACAGTGTTGGGAGCTGCTGAGGCATGATAAATTCATGTATCACTAGTTAGTTTGGACTTGAGAGTAATTTCTTTAATGATTCATTGCAACTCATTTTCTAACATCCTAACATAAGAAATTTTGCATGTAGTTTCTTTGGAATATAGGTTTTTCTTCTAAATTTTTTGTTGATTCAGTTTCTATGCTGTAGGTGATGCTTCAATAATAAGAGTAGTAAATTTTTAAAATAAATAGTGTTTTAAACCAAGAAGTTGAGCAAGCTGAATAATCTAAAGAATTTGAAGTAACAGAAAGTTTGGAATTGCTTTCTGAGTGCTGCATAATATACTAGGTGAGTAAGAGGAAACTAAGTTTCAGATATTTTGAAGGAGTGAAATCTCACTGTTTCCCTTGAAAACAATTGATCACATGAGCAGAGTAGAAAATTTTCCTCGGTTGAAATGTTCTGAATATTTTAAAGCAAGGGAAATCATTCAGTAACAATTTGACTGTTGTGATTTGATGAATGGGTATTTTTCAGATTATGAGAGCTGATATTTATGTGTGTCCCCAAAGCTCTTTTGAAGAATTTGACATAAATAGCTTCCTGAAGGCTTTGAGAACACAAATTTCAGTGACACATCAGTCAGAGCTGAAGTGATGGCTTCTGGAAATCTGCAATTATTCAGCTGTTCTCCTGGACCCTCCCAAGAGTCTCTGGACTCTCAGACAAAATGCTAGTTTACTGAGAGACATTTTCCCAAGTTTCCCATTTTCTCTTTGAAAAATGGAAGAAGTCTTAGGTGAGCTTAGTTTCAAGTAGTGGTTATCTCATTGTTCCATGTGAAATACTTGAATAGCTCTTTCATAATAGTTGCTATATTGTTCCAAAAAGAGCAGGCTCAGGTTCAATCTATTTGCTAGTCTTCTGATAGAATACACTCAGTAGTCTCTCTAGTATAATGTTGTCAGCTGGGTTTTTTTGGTTTGTTTTTGGGTTTGGTTTTGTTTTGTTTTGTCTTGTTTTTGGGTTTTTTTTGTTCTTGTCAATGAACCTTTCTCAAATTGCATGGACATATTGTGCCAGTGGCTTCTTGGCAATACTGAAGTTTTTAATTGAGATTCTTTTTTTTCTGTGTGGAATGCTCTTACATCCCTTTGCAAGGCAAAGGAATTTTTTGAAGTTGACTGTGAAATTGGATAATCTCAGATTGCATATTCTTAGACTATAGTCAGCAATGTTGGAGGAAAGCATGTTACAAAAGACAGGCTTTGTAGCATGAAAAGCAGATAGAGAAGATGAAAATGCACTGTGTGAGGAAATGGGGGATGAGAATTTGGCTCTGCTTTATCTTACACTTCTACATACTTCCTGTTTACTGTAGATTCTGTAACCTAATATGCCTCCTCTGTCTTCTGTCTGTGTTACTTAAACTACATTGCTTTTGGATTTGGCATTTTCTGTTATTCTGTTTTACAACACTTCTTTCACAGCCATAGTCCTTCAGTGATGGGTGAACTGATGTGTGGTGCATCTTGAAATGATTCCATCACTTCCCTTAGGCAGCTCCTAAGAGAGGGGAAAAAATATCTCTTGTTCCTGCTTGTGAAAACTAGCTTGAATATTCCTATATTAAATGACTTTTTCTTCCTGCTTAGTTAATTGGTGACATGCCACAAATCATCAGTAGCTCCTAGACGTGAAAAAAAATACTGGAAGACAGCCCTTTTGGTAAGGGACAAAGGAGCTTCCTAGAGGGAGCAGGAGGAAGAAGTGGATGAGGAAAAATATTTGGCAGCACGGCACCAGTGAGGGCAGGAGGAGGAGAAGCAGCTGTAGCATGAGCAGGAGGAAGGGGAAGAGCTAAACAAGGTGGAAACGACCCAGCCTCCATCTCTGAGTGAGTCCCCAGCCAGGGAAAAGGTTTCAGTGATGGCCCTGCTTCAGCTGCAGCCCCAGCCCATGACAGGCAGTAAAGTTTAGCACATTATTCCTCATTACAGTTTTTTCTGGAGATTGGTTTTATTATATAATGTCATGATATTGTATACAGTTCAACTTCCATGAGTTCTCATTTTCCTTCTTTAATTGTATTTGATGACAATTGACTGTGATCTTGCATCTCCTCATAGTAGAATCATTCAGGTTAGAAGGCACCTCTGGAAATCCTCTAGCTCAGCCTCTGCTTTAGATTCTACATATTGTTGCAGGACATTGTTTATTTCAATTCATTCTTAATTCCTGCAGATTCTATTATTCTTTGGATATTTGGTACCTTTATAGTATTTCCTAAAAACTCTAACTTTTAAATCAAAACATAGACATCTGTTGGATTCTTGTAGTTTGTTTGGTTTTGTTTTATTTCGTTTTTGCCACTGCTGAATTTAGGAAGGAGACACTTTTCTGGAGTAAGCTTCACAGAAAGCACTTGCTAGAATCTGATATTTGTGCCAAAAATTAATTACGTTCAGGCAACTATACTTGAGATACATGAGAAATTACTCTTTTTCAAATTCTTTTCTTACCATGCTCATTTTACAGAAGCCCTAGCGAATTTTTATAGCATTTTCAAGAAGCAGATGTGTGGTGGAATTTTGTTGGGGTTTGTTTCTTTCTTTTTTTTTTTTTTCTATTAAGGTGTAAGAAAATAAGTCCTATAAGGCCTCTTTGTCTGCAACAAAAGCTGTATGCTCTATATTCATTCACTGGATGCAAAACAGGCAAATAAATGCTTCCTAAACACAAGCTTGTGTTATGCTGCTAAAAAAACTACCATTCTGACTGAATTTTTGATTTTCTTTCAGGTAAGGTTTCCTTAAAGGCTAATTTAAAAATAATAAAATAGAGAGGAAGTGTCATTATTTTTGATTCAAAATTATGCAGGGAATTTAAGGTATTTGACAACTTACATTTATTGTATAATTGATCATTCCTATATATGTGCTATAAAGCCTAAACAATAACACTAACTAGACCTTTGCTATTTGAGAAAAAAAGAGTAATTTGTAGGAATACTACAATGTCATCCTCTCTCATTGTCATTTTCCCCTATATCAGCCCATATGACCATCTGTCTTTCAGATTATAAATGGAAGAAGTGTTCAGGCAAGGAAATTTGGTATAATTGAGATTTTAGAGAAGGATGTGCTTTTAGTGGTGCAGTTCTGCCTTTGTTTTCCTGGCTATTCCAGCTTTTTTTTCTTTCTTTTTTTTTCTTCTCTATCCCCTTCAACTTTTACTTACCGTTTTCTTGGTCATTCTTCAGCACTAAATGTGGAACTATTTGGAGCACTTTAAAGATGCTGAAAATACTGTGTTGACCTCTGGGCTCATAACAGGTGAACAGTTCTGCTTCAGGATAGGTGTTGTAGTTTGGATACATTGCAGAAGTACAGCAGGGCCTGCATATAGAAGCATTTAACATCCTTCAGCCTGCAGATCTGACCCATAACTCCTGGACTTACCGCACAAATTTATCTTCCTGTGAAGTGCTTGTTAGGAATATATTTGATAAAATACCTCTTGAAGTCATTCAAGACTTTTCAATGACTGCTAACTAAATGTTTTTTAAATATGCTCTGATTAAAAGAGCTATATAAATTCATATACATCAGGATGGGCCCTCTTTGGAATCCAGCTAAATAGTAGTAATGAGAAAGAGATGTCAAAGAATAAGAAGTAATAACCTGATAGAGGCATATTGGAAAATTGTGACTGGGCCATAATATCCTGTTTTGAATTTCGGTCTTGTATCAAATAACTTAAATGAACTAAAGTCTTTCTCAACTTCATTTGTACTGTATCAACTTTAGGTCAATTTTAAGACAAAATACTAAAAAATGGATTTTTTTAAAATGCTGTCACAATACTGACAGAAGGCACTGAGTCTATTCTCATAGGTAGAAAGGAGGTGATATAGTTATTTCATGAGGATCCATAATACTCAATATATTGTAACTGTACACAGTTATTTTCATGCAAACATTCTTACAATTCTGGTGAGAAACATTTTTGTTGTCACAGAATTTTTTTACATGAATCAATTATTTAAGTTTGTTTTAATATAGTATATAGGATTAAATTGTGTTTTTAATGCTTTCCCCCCTTAACCTGAATATCAGTGTCTATCTCTGGTGAAAAAACTGATTTGTTCTTTGTACTCTCAGAAACGAAAAATATCATCAAATGCATAAAATCATCAAGGACTCTTAAAATTCGATTGCTGAGCAGTCAATAGCTTCTCAATTATTTAGCAACCTCCTACTAAAATGGTGAATAAAATTGAGGTTACAAAGTTCAGCAAGCTGACATGAAATCCATAGGAATGGGTATATTGTGCCAGTCAAGGCTCTTTATAGGAGCAGTGTAGCATTGCTCATAGAAGCAGTTTGAGTGGGTATATATATAAAATATGTATATTTTATGTGTGTGTGTGTATCTGGTATGATAAGGATGGTAAGGACCATCAAACATACTTGCATTTTTTTTTTTATATTCCTAATTCTTAAATAAATTTCCATTAATGCTATTTTTTTTGTGTGTATCATCTATTTGCAGCTTCCTGTGCTGTGTTGTATGTCCAGGCTCCATCGTGCCCGGAGCGCGGCCTTGCTGGCCCAAATTCTCTCTCTAACACTTGTGGGGTTCTTGTGTGTTGTGCTGCATTTGCGGCACCTACGTATTTCTACCTTGGTATTTTCTTAACGAAAATAAAAGTTGTTTGAATTCACAGTCTGGCAACACATTTTAGTTACGTGTCTTTGGTATAAACTTTTTTGTTGTACTCGCTTAACTGAATGAGCTTAGACAGATAATTGAATTTTTAGATACGTGATTTGTCAGCTTTGTTTAAAATCAATCAGTTGGAGCCCTTTTTATTCCCCCCCAAATATAAACTAAGATGCTTAATGTTGTTAAGTGGAGCCATGGTAGTACCTGGTTTGAATACTTCTACACTCCAAAGAGAAATGAGACAGGCACAGGCACTGAAGTATGACAGCTGAGGGGATTACCTAAATTTCTTGTCTCATGGTTTTCATTTAGGAATGGTTTGTGGAAACTTTTGCCTTGAATATTGTTGCTGAAGTGCTGCCATTTTCTTACAGTGACAAAGCCTCTTTCTAAAGCTGAATTATTATTCGCTTGCAATTAGATGCAAAATAGTAAACTAGTAAAATAATTATCTCATTTTACATTGGCCATTCTGAATTTCCTTGTGTAGCATCCCATCCTTATGTTTTAGTTGATTGTAGATAGACTGTGTAGTTTGTTTGCCATCAGTATAGCATAATATAGGAAATCTAAAATAAACAATTAATGGAAAAGTTTTGATTATGAGATAATCTGTTTCACTGATGTGTTTATGTGGTCCTGGAAAACTAATTTTCCTGCTATTCTGCTGCTGATGTATTATTTAATGTGTAAGTATTTTTTTTTTCCTTGCGTCATGGTGACACAATTTAGGTAAAGCTCATTATAACAGAGTCTGTTTATTTCCACTGAAAAGGACTTTTCATCTATTTTGGAAAACAATATTTATTTTTTGTTTTTTCCTAATCAATAGAGAAAATGAGGTGCTAAAGGTGCAGCTTAAGAAGTACGTCGGAGCTGTCCAGATGCTCAGAAGAGAAGGTCAGACAGTGGAAGGTAAAGATAAAATGAAGGGGGGTAAAGAATCCATGCATGGGGTTTGTTTTTCTGTGTGCTGCCATTCAGGGAGTAATTTCTTCCAATAGTGAAAGTAACATATTTGATATGTTTTCCTTTTGAGAAAAATAGAGATGCAGATTTTTGTACTCATTTTTACAGAGCATTTTCTGGTAGATGAGGTGGTCTTACTTTTTTTCAGTAAGAAATTTTCCAGAAAAAGCTGTCTGATGAAAATTTAGCTTAAATAAAAAATCTGTGAATTAATGTGATATTGGAATATAAAAATAAATGTAGTATCTCTAGATTGTACTGTTGTTTTGGAAATAAGTATTTGCAGACTGTTTGAAATAGACTCTGTACTGAGTAGTAATGAGCAGATTTTATATCTGGAAGAAAATGAGTGAAGTTATCAGCAGTTTTACCTGTTTGTCTTCTGTGGCCTGTGATAGAAATATCCTTCAGGAGCTGAATTAATGTCTTGGTTCTGAATCTTCTCCTGGTGGGACCTGGATTTCCACTGGGTTCAGAAGATGTTCAGGGAGCTAAGAGGGTTTTTCAGAAATTGGCACAAATAGAATTTTTTAGAATTGTGAATATTTTGGTTGTATAAGTGGCTGTATGAATGAATATTACTGTTTTTCAGGGTTAGCCATTGTACTTATCTGGAGTTTCAAAGCTTCATTCATCCCTAAAAGGACATTTGTTAGTGAGAACACATGTTTTCACTTCCGACTTAGCTGGAGTGTAGTGATTCATATTAAGAATTATTCACGAAAACCATGGCTTAGGCTTCCCATAATAGCAGAAATTATCCTTCATTAGGTAGTGACAGTTTCCATGATGAGTATAATTATAGGAAAAGAAAAAAAAATATTCCTAGGCTAGCTATATTCCACCATGTTAAAATTATGCAGATTAGTGAGTGATAAGAATAGAAACTGAGTAGGATGGTCAGATTTTATAGATGAAAAAGGGGGATGGAACAGTACCAACATTTCTGAAAATGAACACATGTGTGCTTTATACTGGAAAGATACTTAATCAATCCACAGTAATTTTCTATAATATTTATCACTAGTGACCAGAATAAATTTTCAGCTGCATGCAATATTTGTAATAAATTTTTCTTGCATTCTAACTTCACATGTTGAATTTTTATAAAACTAAGTTTTTTCCCTTAGCTGCCATTGAAAATTTATGTGAAATTTTAGTAGTACTGGGATCTCTGACTCAAAGTGCATAAGCATGTAAATAATTCCTGAGAACTAGCTGCAAAAAAGAAGTGAAATGAAAGGAGTTTTTTCTTTTACCAGATTTATAGAAACTATTGCACCCATGGTTTTTGTATAGGTAATGAGTAATTTTAATTGTAATTAATCTTGTGACTGGTATGAAAACGAAAGTCTTAAATGCGTTGTAGATTTTAGAATGTGGATTTTCTGTGACTCTGTTTTGAAAGGGTCAGAATAAATTTGGCTTCTGCTGTTATTTTTATCACTATAAATAATGAAGACTCCACATATTTGCTACAATAATCAGATCAAATGCTATTGCATATGGCTTTTAAATAGTTTCCTAAAATAATAAATGGAACTCAGCGTAGTACTTTGCCTTGTGGAGACTTAAAAAGGCCAAAAACCCCACTCAGCAAATGTGATTATAAAGAAATTACCCAAAAGTCAGAACTATCAGCTTTCAAAATAAGTGATCACTGCTGTAGCCTGAGCAGTTGGATATTGGTATTTAAATATTTAATAAATGAACATCTTGATTTCTCAGCCATCAGCAGGACCTGGCCCTGTACCATTTTTTAAACCTGCTTAAATAGAATATTTATATAAAAATGCTGATCTTAGAAGTCTGGCTGAAGAACTTGAAGCAACATTTACAAGAAAAAGATCTTAAAATAGCTTTCAAATTCACTTAAATAATAATAAACTTCTAAATTCTTCATCAAAGCAAAAATTAGTTCCCAGGCTCAATAATATTTAGCCAGATAAATTATGGTCTCTCCTATCTACCTTATAGTGGTTGTATATATAGTTCAGGTTTTGAAGAATGGTGAAAGCATTTGTTCAACTCCTCTTCTATTAGGGCTTTAGTTTTATGTGTTAACTTGTTTTCTTAGAAATTCATGAGCTATGAGGAAAAGTGGAATTGGATTTTGTGTAACTTGGAGGAGATTTACTTAGAATAGGCCTTAAAGTGATCTTCAAATACGTAAATGATAGCTGGGAACAGGAATAGAATAATCTGTAGTTCTCATTCACTGCAGATAAAAGAAGTAATGGGCTGACATGGCAGGTGAAGGAAGTTTGATTAGCTATCAGGAAAACCTTTGTGAGAATAACACTTAAATTTAAATAGGTTGTGCAGGGAAGCGTGATATCTCCCTGCTTGGAAGTTTTTAGGAAGAAAATACACAATTTACTATCAGGAATAGAATAATTCCAGCTGATTCTGCTTGATGCAAAATCATGAAATACTGGATGAAGTATGGAATGTTCATTCTCAGCCCTATTTTCTGTAATTTCTCTGATATGTAAGCAGTCTGTGCAAGTAATATGAAATGATATTTTGGAAGCCCAGTAAAAAAAAGGCTTAAAAGAGAAGCAAAAGATTAGTTTTAGAAGACTTTGGGCAGGAACTGCAGGTACTACATATATTAGACAGCTCTAGTCACAGAACAGCCAAATGCTTTTGGTTTACATTCTTTTCTGGTAAGATTCCAGTCTAAATATTTCTTACCAATAACTGTCCCTGCAGAATCTGTATTTTACTACTTGTAATAGTGTTTAATATTATGGTCTGATCCAATGTTTTTAATAGCATTAAAACAGCTCTTTCTTATAGAGCTGTTATTTCTAAACAGGATGTCCTGGACATTTATGGAATTTTACTTTTTAATTTGATGTATCTCTTTGTTATAGTTCTGCCAAACATTTGGAGCACTGATGGTGAATTTACAATTCCAGAACAAAAGCAAGTAGAAAACAATGAGGAACTGGCCAGCTCTTATGAAAGGAAATTGATTGAGGTAAAGTTTGTACTGCACAGATTTTATGGAATTGTAATTGTAAAACAAGGTTTGAAGCTTAAATAGTTTCTTTGCTTAGTTGATATTTTTTTTCCCTCAGGAATGTGAAAGATAAATCTGATTTTTTTTCTTCAAAAATAAAAAACCCTCAGATAATTAAAAGTACTTTTCCTAACAGGGGTACACTTCTATATGCTGATATTAAAATGAACATTTTAATAAATAAGCAAGGTCTTTCAGGTTTTAACTGCTGGTGCTGAAATTGCAACCGTCACAGACAATAGATTTGAAGTTTTGTGTAAGTTACAGTACATAATTACAGGCATGGCTGTGCTGGCAGTTGAGCTTTATTTAAGATCATAGTGAAATCTGCAGCTTTTTCTGTGTTTTCATGCTGGTTTCTGATTGCAATCCTTGTTTGTATTGCGTATTGAATACTGCAGTAGGGAAATGGCTGATAGAAGCTACTTCTGTTGATATGACCATGTTAGAAAAAGTTCCTAAGGCAAGATTTACTTTTAAGATTAATGTAAAATTCATTAAAGGAAAAAAAAAAAGATAAATTAGGGTTTCATCCTAAATTTGAATACAAATTATTTTTAAGAAAAAAGTAATGAAATTTAGTATCTAATAATCATATCAGCTATTAAATATTAAAAGATCATTTTTATAAAAGGTAAAATAATTCTCTGTCTTTCTGTTGCCCAAAATACCCTGAAATTGGATACCCACCTTAACTGATTAACATGAAGATGACTAAAAATGCAGGTCATGGATCAAAGAGCTTCATAGAGTTTCTCTAAAACATGCATACTTGGTTATCCTTTGCTCGTAGGATCGTGTGAAACTAATTCTCTCTGTAATGCTTAACTTTGATTGGGTTCTTCTGACTCTTTTCCTCTGTTCTGTACCTATCAAGAGAATCTCTTAATTAAGAACACAGCTAAAACCTCCCTCTCCTGTGGAAGCCTCCTTAGTTGTACCATGTTTGTTGTGTGTCCTCAGGAGTTTGTTGCTGATACTTCTCAGTTTGTGGCAGTGTCAGTGGTGACACAGCTCTGGATGTAACCAAGGAAAAGCTTTCTTGCCAGTGATATTGGGAAGAGAGGGGCTGCCTCTGTTTCACTTATTAGTCTCCAGCAATACCTTCACATACTCCAAAGAGGACAGAACCCCTGTGACACCCTTCTTTAAGGCTCTGAGCATGGCAAGCAGTGTTAGTCTCAGTAAACACTGGTAGGACTGGACACAACTGACAAAGACTGAGAATTATTGCAAACATGAATAAGAATTTCATTAAATGTGCTTAGTTCCCTGTTTATTTTGGGATGAAAGCTTTAGCTTATTTTCTACTTGTTGGTTTTGAGGAAACCTGACTTGTGCTTAACCTTGTGTAGTGAGAGTAAAAAACCAACCAAGCAAAAATCCACACAACAAAACAAAACCAAGCTGTCCTGGTTTAGGGCAAATTTTGGGAGGAAACTTCTGAAGCTTTCTAGAAAGCAAATTCAAGCAGCCCCTCCTCCAACCGGTTTGGGAGATAAACCTTTGAGAAAAGTGAAAAAAAAGTTTATTTAACAAGCAAAGTATTCACAAGCATAAAAAAATGAATAGTATTAAACAAAGGAACCTCTGGTTGTTCTGAAGAGGTGGCAAATTCAGGGAGAGAGTCCTTTTGTGGGATGTGGCTTGGCTCACCCAGTCTCTTATCAGTCCCTCCTGTGCTGGAATGTCACGTTCCAGGCGTGAGCTCCCGGTGTTTTCCTGGGTTCTTGGTTCGGAGCAGGGCCAGTCAGCTCCCAGAAAAAGAAAAGCCACAATCTGGGGAACTTCTCTGCCTCAGCTGGCTGAAAACTGACTAAAAGCCAAGGAGAGCTCTGTCCTGCTGTCCGTGCTGCAGACAGCACAGTCCAGGAGCAGAACGCAGAGGAGTGAGTGCAGTCTCTGATAACACACTCTGCGCTTCTTCAGGGGGAACCAGCCCTAAAGGTGCAGAGCTCAGGATCCAGCATACACAGAACAGACAATGGGGGCACAAGCATCATAAAGTCACCCCAGGACACAAGCCAAACCAAAGCAGCTCAATGCCAACCCTATTCCTAAGTGTCTTTCAGTCTGTCTTGGACCAAATAACATGTTTGCAGATGGAAATACTGAGAATAGAAAATGGGAAGTTTTGAAACAGAAAGCAATTTGAGCATTTTAAGACTCTATCAGTAGATTTTTTGGAACCATCTCTGCCATTTTGAGTTTTACTGGTTTTCACTTGTAGAAAAATGGAGTTGTTAATAGGCTGCCTGCTCTATTTTGCAGCCCTTTGGCCTTGTTTCTTTTCAGAAAAAGATGTATAACAACATTGATTTTTGGAAAGGAAATCTGCTCATGGGAAAAATACACCCATGCTTCCACTAAGAGCAAAAAGAAGCAACTTCCAGTTCTGTCTAGGGTTTTTTGGGAAACACATTGTTTTGTATTTTGTGACTATTGGGGAAAAAATGCCTATGCCTGACAAATGTCATTAATTCAGATGTGGCTTGTGCAGAAATTTCTATGAAGTCTTTGCTGCAAACAATATAAAAAAAATCTTGGGTTTCACTAAAACACTCTAAGAAATTTTCTAATATTTTATTGTTGTAAGGTTTTATTTATTTTATTTTTATTGTTGCATTGTTGTTAAATGTCTTTTTCTCTATCTAGAAGTGTGTCCTTCCAAGATAGATAGATTGTATTATTAGATGCTTAGTGAAACATTCCTAGCCCATTTTCAGTTAACTGCTTGGTCCTTTGCTGTGAAACATGAAGTGATCTTTTCTTTGTCATTTCTCAGGAGACTGCTCTCAGCTGTGGTCATGCTGGGCAGTGTAACTGCAGTGCTCTCAGGCACTTAGGTTTTCTTTTGACAACTCTGAAGAGTTCTCTTAGTGTGGAGCCTCAAGTGTTTACTTCAGCCTCACTTCACCTTCATAAGAAGGGTTTGGGTTCTTTAAACTGTTTTCTCATATAGGAAGGAGCAAATATAAATGATCTTCTGTCCAAGGGAAACTTAGCTTACTTATACTTTATTTTTTTGCTTCAAGCATATTGTTATGAAGAAAAACAGCTGTGAAGATGATTGAAGTCCCAGCAGGGAAATTTATTGCTTAAGCTTCATTGTAGATTGAGTAAAGGAAGATGTGATTCTATGAAAATGTAACTGGAAAGGATATAAAGCTATAAATGTAACTGAAAAAATATAAAGGATATAAACTTTATTGTTTTAGCAGACTTTGATACAGGAAAAATTAAAGCAACTTAATATTGTTATTCATTGCACCTTTTGATTTGCTGTGATGGTAGTGCATTTTTCTGTGACAAGGAAAAGTATTGAAGTAAGTTAATTGCTGATCAGTGATACCTGCCAGTTGTCCTTTTGATAATATAGAACAAGTGGTTTGGTGTTTCGTTTGCTGTTAAATTTCTTTCTTATTGTTTTAAAAAAGTTAAATAATTTTTTATCCCTTTGCTAGGGATACTTATAAATTTTTGCATTACGTGTAGTGTTTAGAGAGAGTTGTTGAATTTACATATTAATTGAGTCTGCAAGCAGAAAGTTATTTCAAGGACGTCCAAATCAGAGAGAGACAAAATAGTCACATATCAGTCTGGATTTTATTCTTCTGATAGACAGACCCTGAAAAATCAAACATGTTTTCAAATATACAAACTACTGAGAGTTGTATCCACTTGTAAATTTTTATATTGCTTTTGATAACCAGCAGTATTGCATCTTTTATCTGTGAATTTGCAACTAGTTGTGTGCTGTATCTCTGTACTTGAAATGCAAGGAAGTTGTGCCTTCTAGCCCAGGCTCTGTGGAATTAACAGTGACCTGTTAATACTAACCTGGTATTCTTAAATGTTACACCACACACTTTAAATTGGAATTAGTGGTTAAGCTAGTATGGAAAATGATTTATCTAGGGTTAATAGTATTATATTATTGTTTTCTCTAGTATATTGTTGGTGTAGTCTAACTCTTTTTTGCATGTATGTTTCAGTGATGAATTACTGGGTTTGAAGGACTCCCTCTAATATAAAAAGAAATTTTGAAAAGGATGCTTGAAGTTCACCTTGAGAAAATTACTTTTATTTTTTATTTCTAATCAATGATGTCAGATCCTGTCTTGTCAAATTGAAGATTTTTTTTGTTTGCTTTGATTCTGTGAAGGATGCAGGTTTGTGTGGAACAAAACACAAAATTAAAAGCAGGCACTAAATTAAACTGCTTTATTTTGGGGAACTTCACTGGAGAAGAGGGAGAAGGCAGAGTAATTCAAGAAAAGGAAATAGTGAAATTCACAGATAGTAATGAACTGCTTCCGGAAGGGAAACTCTTAAGAGATTTGGCAGTAGTTCAAGTCCCTGTGCTATTGTTGAGGTGCCTGGGTTGAAATTCGTGTTGTTCAGCTGTGCTTTCGTGCTGTTACCCTGCTGCCTGTGCTGTTCTCTAGCTCTGGATGGGGTATGAGGAGGAGGAGGAGGCATTCCAAGAAGGGCTGTACTGAGGAACAGGTTTAACCGTGCTGCTGGGCAGCCTGCTGGGAGGGACCCAGCACAGCCCACTGTGCTCATCTGACTGCTGGAACTTTCCATTCCTCCTCACTCCCCCAGCCCCTGGCACTCTCAGAACATCCTGCATTGCTTGCTGCTCTCTTGACTTAAAATGCAGAGCACAGCCACAGCCACACTTGGTGTCCAAAGAGGCCATTCTGTTTACCTGTGAGAACAACCTGTGCCACAGCCTGACTCTGGTATTTAGACTCCTCTGACCTCCCACAGATTTGCCTAGAGTGATTGACTTCTAGCTCCAATCCTATTAAAACTCCAACTAAGAGTGGAGAATACATCACTTAGGAATTATTGACAATGTTTAATGCAGTTTGTGCATTTTGCTGTACTCCCAGTTCAAAATATGGGGATTAGTTTGTACCTGATGAGTGCTGCGTTCATCAAAGAATTAAACTGAGAACAGAAGTCAATGAGTGTTTTATTAGAATCAGTTGTCATACAATTTTGAGTGTTGAGAATAAAATTTGACATGAAGTTGTATTTTGTCCTATTCAATTCAATATCAAAACTACATTTCAAGGCATGAGTCAAAATTATAGCAATGTCTGTTCTTAATGATCAGTTCAAATTACTGCATTAGCAGTACTTGGAGGGTATGGTAAAAAGAAATTGATACACGTGTAAGAAATAACATAGTGGGATTTTTTTTTTTTCCAGTTCAGAACACAGTTATCCCATGGCTTTGCTTTTCAGGTGGCTGAAATGCATGGGGAGCTGATTGAATTCAATGAGAGGCTGCACCGTGCTCTGATGGCCAAGGAAGCTCTGGTGTTCCAGATGAGACAAGAACTGATTGATCTGAGAGGGCCGGTGAGTGTTCGTTTATTGCACTGAGAATATCCCTCTGGAATAGACTCAAACATGCTACTCATGATGAAATATCTATCAACTTGTAAGAAATAACAGATCTGTGAAGAATTGGCTTTGAACAATTCCTTTCCTCTTAACTATTCTAGATTGTACTTTACATTTTACATTTTCCTTTTAAAGGAAAGAAGATACCCTTTTATGTTTATTCTAGCTGTAAAGTAAGATAAAAAAGCTATTTCTGTTTTGTTCTAAATGCTCTTGCAATCTGGTTTTATAACAACTGCTACTTCCTTTGATTCTGCAGGTATTAGTCCATCATTGCATCATTATGAACTTCTGTAGTTCTATAATGTTTTATAAGAGCACAGCTGAAATAAAATGCTCTCGTGTCCTTCCCTTAATGGAATATTGGTTGTAAAAGAAAGTGATTAGTAGGTTTTATGTGCTTCATATTTTCCCATAAGTTGCTTATACACACAAAGTACTTTGTTTTAGCATCTTTTGCTCATAAAGCCCTAATAATGATGCTCTTTCCTGTGTTTTCTATATCTTTCAAAATTACGTGCTTTTATAAACCCCAATTTGTTTCTTTAAAAAACTGTAGCAAATTCTAACATAAGGGACTCACAAGGGTGATACGTTCACAATCTTCTTGCGGGATTTTGTTTTTCTTTTATTGCTTGTCAGTAATAGTTTTTATTGGCGTTTATAAAATTGAATGTTGAATTGTAATTTCCTTATAATATTATGCTTTCTTAATTGAAAACATAATAGCCACTGTGTGGAAATTATTTCTGTTTTATAAATAAAGGTCCCTGGAGATTTAAGTCAAACATCTGAAGATCAGAGTTTATCAGATTTTGAAATGTAAGTTTCATAATTCACAAGTTTTTCTCTTCATACCATCTCTAGGAAAAGAGAATAAGCAAACAGATGCAATAATTTGCTTTTCCTATGTTTCCTAACTGCATTCTTAGCTGTGGTGTTCCATTGTTAATTAGTATGGAGAGCTGCACAGTTCATGCCCAGTGTAGTTAATAATGCTGAACTCAAGGAGTTTAGATTTAGGAAGATTCCCTTGGAGTGCTTTTTAAATGCCCTAGGTCTTGTTATTCTGCCAAAGCACCAAGAAGTTTCTGGTTTTAGTGCTTTGGGTTTGATGGGTGCTGGATGCTATTCAACATGTGATGGACTTCCTCATTTTTACATAATAGCTCCTAATCAATGCCTAAAAAAAACCAAAAACCCCCACTAAGAAACCACCCCAGATCATTCTAGAGTGTTGTGATTTGGTATGTTACCTTTAGTAGTCAAACTAATGAATTTTACTTTTGTGCTTGAGGGGTTGAAAATGTAGCTGATGTATTTGAATCATAGAAATTTAGAGATGGATGACAATGAGTGGATGGAAATGGCTTTGCATAATTGTGCACTGCTCTTCTGTTATTTAATGAACTTTACCTGAGATTTGTGGCTGAAAATGTTGAATTTGTTGAAGTGAATAATTTTTGCTTCATGTGTATAATCAAATGTTGTTAAATGCATGCTGTGGAAAAAAAAAAACCCAAATCCCAGAAAACCTGCAGAAGGAATTGTTTCAGTTGGGTTAATTTTAGGGAACGTTTTTAGATTCAGAACATATAAAAAGTTCAGGCAGAACTCCAATTGTTCTGTTACTTCATTTGAAATGTTAAGTTGCATTGTTGATCACTTTGATCATTATCTAAATCATTGCATGTAGTTGCTTTGCAATTCTTATACAGAAATATTGTTCCCTATTTTAAGTTTTTCTCTCTCCTCCTCAGATCAAATCGTGCTCTTATTAATGTTTGGATTCCTTCAGTCTTTCTGCGTGGAAAAGCTGCCAATGCATTCCATGTTTACCAGGCAAGTGAGCCAGCTTAACAGGGATTTTAAGTTTCTGGCTGAAATAGCACATTTTAATAATTTAAAGCTCTGCGTATAATTCCATTAGAGATCAGCTAATGAGCAGCAGCAGTAATTTCATATATATTCATCCATAGGATTGTGTTGATTATTCAAATAGCATGTTCTGAGGGTTGACTTTTAGTAGTTTAATGCTTTAAAAGCATCTTAATAAGGTGACTCCATTGATCAGGGAGTGTGACAATTCAATATTAATTAGTAAAGCCTTCTTCAGTGTGCATGTTCATGTTTTACTTCAATTTCAGGGATAACAATGACCAGAAACATTGCTTGACAGACAGATGTGGTTTACTGTAGTAGCTCTCTTAAAAACATCGTGAATAATGAAACAATTCTTCGCTGTGTGTTATTGAACGTGTTCACATTGTGTTCTGCCTCAGGCATGTCTGAATTTAGGGGTTTGTGCTCCAGCCTGACTTGTAGCTGAAGCATTGAAATTTTATACTGTTCCTTGATTCCTGGATTCTGGGTTTCAGAGCAGTGACCCCCTCCATGGATAGAATGGCAGGGTGAACTTCAAACACTCTCTAATGTGCTGTCTAGGGTGTTTGCATTTCTTTATTTGTGGATTGTTAGCAGCTGCAAAATTTCTCCACTTTTGTTTCAGCCACATACACTTAGTTCTGAACAAGATTGCTGAAGCTCGTTAACATTCCTCTCACTCTGAATGATGTTTTTTTTGTAGAATTTTGAATCATTTATGAAGTGTTGGCAGGTAGTTGAAAAATATAGGAAAACACCCACCTTTTGGCCAGTAAAAGACAATGAAAAATAAGACTCGAGGTAATGGAAAGAAAAGCCACCAGGATGGGAACAGTTAGTAATTTGTTCAAAAGCACGGAATAATCAATCAAATTGAGATGCACAGGTGTGTGAAAACCTAACTTGTTGACAAGTGTAATATTTTTGTCTTTCTGGCTTTCACATATTTCTCCACTCTGCTGTCACTGGCTGCAGGTTCTCAAACCCAGACACAAGTCTGCCAACACAGAAATTCTTAAAAGCATCCATATCTCACCCCACCTGTTACTCTAATGATGTTGCAGTTCCATGTCCACCAAAAGAGCTCTGGTTTCTACTGCTTCTTTCCTAAGTTGCTCTGTGTTGTTTTTCATCCTGCTTGAGCAGGACGATGGACCAGATGGCCCACTGTGGTCCCTTCCTACCTTACCCATTCTGTGAATTCTTTGAAGAATTTAATGGCTTTTTAATTTTACTTGTAACTTGGTATCAAATTAGGTTACTGAAGAGTTCAGTATTTGTCATGCAGTTTGGCTGGACATCACTGTACAAGTGGGATTGTGAAAGCCTGCAAAGTATGCAGAATTCACATCTCCTGTAGGTGTTCTGCACATTCAGAAGGAAAATGTTGAGATAAATCAAGCTTCCCAATTTGAAGGAAGTTCAGGACTGTACCCAAAAATCTTCTGAAGTGAGTAGAGAGTTAGATGTCACTTGTCTAATGGAAAACAAAGAACTTGTAATTGAAGGCTAAGCCTTTTGAGAACAGGAAAAAAGGAATAACAGGAAAAGTAATTCTAAAAGATGGAAAATTCTGAATCTACAATAAGACAATTTTGAGAATTTTATTGGGTTTTTATGTCTACAGTATAAATTTGTAATTTTGGGCATTCCTAGTGTGCAAAATTCTGTTTATTGGTAGATTTGAAAAATGTACCAGTTCTTCTGAATATATTCCTTTCATTATCTTTTCACACTATCAGTTTACAGATTTTTTTTTTAAAGTGAAAAATTAAATATAGCTGTCTAGAACATAGAATGTAGTCAGACTAATTTGTCTTCAGTTAGAGAACAGCACAGGGTATTATAGAATTTTCCCAGTGAACAGTTGTACTTTGTCTTTTAATAGTTAGGAGAATAAGCAAGCAGGAATTACCTGTAGAAGTGACTTAAAACTTCTATAATTCTTGTTAAACTTTGATCATGGCACCTGTTGAGCTCTTTCCTTGTGTAAGAATACATGAATATCATTCCTGCCAGTTTTTGGTCTCAGTAACAGGAGTGTTGCTGCCCCTGTGCATATGAGAAAGAAGTATTTTCCCAAATAGACTTCTACAACTGTGATGAAACATTGGAAGTAAGTGCCACCTCTCTGATCAGTTACATAGTTGTGTGCTTGCTGAATATATATTTTACATTTTATAGTGACCAGGAAAGCATTAATTTAGAAAACTTCAGAATAGCTTCAATAACAGCACTGTGTATTTATCTTATTAAATCTCTGCTAAAACACGTGCTCCTGATTACAGAGAATTTGTTTCAGTGTTGAAATTGTTGAAGAGGATATTTACTAGGCTACCAGTATGTACTAAAAAGACCCAGACTGGGAGTCCAATTAGGATAAATGATTGAGTTCATTTCTGAGAGTCCTTTTATTCATAATAAACATTATTTTTACTGCCTTATTGTTTATTTCTCCAGTGGCAGAAAATTAAAATGCATGTATAACTCTTCATATCAGCCACATGAGAAAGGAATTTTGGTATATCAATATAAAGGAAAGTAGAAATATTGCAGAATGTTAGTGTGGGTGAGATTATTACCAATACCTTTTGGAGTTCACATTTCTCTGGGAGAACTTGAGTGAACAGATGTAAAAAATGACTCTTGGTTGTGCTCATTAATGCTGAGAAAAAGACATCAAATGAACTTTGGAGAAAGCTAAAGTGTGCCAGCTGGAACAGGCAAAGTTTGAAATTTTGGTTTGGTTAGCATGACTTTTAGATATGCTAAATACTTATGACTGTACTTAAAGCTAATTAGAAATTAACCCTCAAGTGCTTAACCCGCCTGAAAATCAGATCGTACATGTGATACTGTCAAGGTAAGGTGTTGCTACTAAGTGAGGGTTCAACAGAAGGGCATGAGCCTTGGCCATTGCTTTTCCAAAGGCAGTTCATGTGAGTGTATTTCTGAGATGGCTTGATCTCTTCTCCATTTTCTGTTATTAGAGAGCTAAAGAGATTGTCCTTCTCTCCCCTCCTCTGATGAGCCATCTTGTTAACCTTTGCTGATTTGGAACTGTGTGTCTCTGGAGCACTTCACTTGATGGAGAGAGCAGGACTGTGCCAGGGGAGACTTGCTATGTCACACTTACTGTTGATGCACTTTAGAATTGTTGTGCCTCTTCTGTCCCTTTTTGCTTATAAATAGGTATTTTGTACCAGAAAATACACTACTACATATCACTTGCCTTGGAAATGGCCAGAAGAGGGTGGAAACAATTGCAAAGCATCTCAAGTCTAAATTATGAACCCATCAGTTCCACAGTGTCTGTTTTCTGTTTTCATGGACTTAAAAAAGCTTCTGGAGAATATAAGAATTAGACAGATAAATATGGGTTGCTGTGCCACTTTGAAATCAATGCCAATTTTGCGCTTGTGCTTCTTAAACCAGGAAAATAAATTAATGACATGTTAATTTGCATGTCAAGAGTGCCTGAGCTGGACAGGAGAAGAATAGACTCCTGCAGGAGTTTTCTTGTTGTGCTTGCTTTCTAAAATTCAATTTTATGTTTTTAAATGTAGTGTAGATTTGTAATGCTGTTTTGAAGGGCATTTCAAAGCATTCCTTTTTGTGTCATGTTAACATCTGTTTTGGCTGTTCAAAATCAGTGCATTTTTCATCCTTAAAAAAACCCAGATGTTGCTCTTGAGTAAATATAGCAGGAAAAGTTTCCAGCACCAGCATACTTGTCACACAGTTTCAACCGTCAAATAGTTTCTTTAGTTTCTGTTAAGGATTAAGGATTCTAGACCAGCTCAGAAATAAGACTGTGGACTCTGAAAGCAAGCAGCAATTTATAATTAATCCTATTAGATGTGGAAATTTCAATCAGACCTCTATATTTGTAGAGTTACACTGCACTCTTGCAGTAATGTTTAACTGGCAAAATTAACTGGTTATGAATCTTAAGGATTTCAAAACAAGCTCTGGAAATGTAGCCAAATTTTATGCTCAATTTGAATGGCTGAGTTCAAGGGGACAGTTGTGAGCAGCAGATAATTCAGTGCCCCAGTTTAGCACTATCTGTTACTGTCCTAAAAATTAACAGAGCTGTGAATCCATATCACTCAGCTGTGGATGTTACAACAATTAGAGGGTGTATCAATTTTAGGGGAAAAGCTATTTAGAATTGGATGTGCACTTCAGTGCAGTTATTGAGTCAAATTGGAAATACTTCTTCACTTGTTTTCTCAGAATATAAAATAGTAACAGAAAAATGCATATTTTATAATCTCTGTTCACCATGGAGTTGTTATGGGTTATTCTCATTCTGGATTATTCCTCGTGGAGAATAGCAGACTGTCTGTTTTAAATGAAATGCCAGTAGCAGGTCTTATTGAATAAATAAAGCATAAATCTTCACATGCAGTGCACCAGGAATTCAACGGTGAAATAGTTGAAAAGTGACTGATAGATAGCTTCTGGCTTGCAGACCACAGATTTTAAAGTAGCTAATCTGACATAATTTTAAAAGGATTTAAAGAGGTGTAAAAACCAAGTTGTTACAAGTGATTAGGAAAGGGATAGACAAATAGAAAATGCTGTTATGCTGTGTAAAATCTTTGGTTTATCTGTGTGCTGCTCTACTCCTCTCCAAAGAAATATATTAACTGCAAATAATATGCTGCTTTTTTTTCACTGCTCCTTCAGTGAAAAAAAAAAAAGATTTTTCACTGAAGGAGCATATTAGAAATTCTCAGCCTGCATGAAAGGCAACCGAGAGAGGAATACAATAGCAATCTTTCAAATCATGAAGGAAATGGAGACATTTTTAACTGTTTCAAAATGCAAATTGGAGCATCCATTGAAACTATTGCCTTGCAATTTCAAAACAAGTGCATGACAGTGGTTTTCTCCACAATGTATAATGTGGGGTAATACTGGAAGTTTTTGTGGGTCTAGAAAATAATTGAGCTAATTAAATTGAAGAAAAATCAATCCAAAGATGTTACTTCTTTCCAAGGAAATACCGGGATAGTGATATTATGGAATAATAAATACCACTATACCATGTGTTTATATTTAAGTGTTCTGGATAAAATATGTTTCATGATTCTCCAAGGAATTTTCTAAACCATTGAGATCAGTGAGCCTTGCTATAAGAGCAGGGTGAAAGAACCTTGGAGATCATTTTAACTAAACATGAGTTTCCCTTGTAATGTTGTGCTAATAATTACAAGGGATTAATTACAAGTTGTGCTAATAATTAAATTCCAATTTAATCCTAAAATGGAAATATTAGGTATGATGATGAAATATCTTTCCTTCCAACTAATGCTTATCTTCTGTGCATGACAAGCTCATTCTAAATATTTTCAGAGCACATCCTCTCTGTTTGTACTTGCTCAAGTTTGTTTTGCTTCAGGTTTCGTTCTTGACTCTTGTCTTGCCATTTGTTAGCACTGACAGATTACTAGTACAATTAATTTTGCACCTGAGTAGAAAAATTAATTACATGACCAATTGATGTCTTTATTACCAATCAACAAATCATAAGGATTGTTTGGACTTTAGTGGAGGAAGTTATCCAGGCTGTGACAGGAGCTCAGTCTAGACATTCATAACCATGTCTTCAGCAAGAACATTAGGCAGTTATCCAAAAGAAGGTTCAGGGGTTTGTTCTCTTACAAAGTTTCTGATGGCTATTACTGAGTGGCAGACTAATTAGTTATAAACATTACAGAACACAGCCATATCTGGAGATATTAATTTGTTTTGTACAAAGTGACACTTAAGGAAGCCTAGTCTGTTAAACAGACAATGTAAATATTAGGTGACTTTTTAAAGCCAGGGTGATGGTGGCAAAAGTCTTCTCTTCCAAACAACTTGTTTTGTCTAGTTAGAGAGAAACAACCTAGTTTCTCTAGGTTACTTTCTGATGACTACTATATGTGATCTCTGCGGTTTGATGCCCATCTCTTCTGTGTGGCAGACATCGCTCACCATGAGAAAATAATTTCTTGTCTAATATATTCATGGGCATACAGACAGAATCCAGATCAGAATTAAAGAAAAAAAAAATTTCATTTTACCTCTAGATGGTGATAGTTATATACAGTTTCTTTAGTGTGTGAAGCAAGTTGATCATTGCAGTAATATTATTTTGTCATATTTCTCAACTATAGAGTATCTTGTTTTCTGTATACACATGGATTCCACTTTCCTGTGAAGTGTACAGCAAATGCCATTAGTCATGCCTTTTGTTGCTATAATTACCAATGCCTGACACTTAAGATAATGAAACTGAGATTTTATGATTCCTAAAGTGATATCAATATTTAAATGGCTTCTTGCAAATCCGCCTTGTTTGCAGAGCAGTGAACACTTTACATTGTAAACCAAATAAGTTTAAAGATTAATATGCTAATCAGACAAGACTGTTACTATTTGCATATGAATAGGACACCCTAAGACTACAATCAATAAACATTTCTTACAATTTTTGTATTCCTTTGACTATCTTCAGTCTTGCTGTTTAGTACTGACTGACATATTTGCTTTAATATTTCTTTTTAATTTTACTTTAAATGATGTTTTAAAACCTCTTGTTTTCCTTTGCACTTCCTCTGTGAAGGAAGAGGAATACACTTTCCTATGAAAGGGCTTTTGTCACAGGATTATTTAGGTTGGAAAACACCTCTAAGATCATTGAGTCCAACTGTTCTCCAGCACTGCCAAGGCCACCACTAACCTGTGTCAGCAGAAGCCACATCCTCATAGTCTTTAAATTCCTCCAGGTGTGGTGACTCCAAGGACAGCCCTTCCCATGAAGAACTTTTCCCTGACATTCCATGTAAACCTCCCCTGGCCCAGCCTGAGGCTGTTTCCCCTTGTCCTGTCCCTGTTCCCTGGGGGCAGAGCCCCACCCCCCTGGCTCCAGGCTGCTGTCAGGGGGTTGTGCAGAGTGAGGAGGTCCCCCCTGAGCCTCCTTTCTCCAGGCTGAGCCCCCCAGCTGCTCCCCACGGGAATTGTGCTCCAGACCCTTCCCCAGCTCCATTCCCCTCTCTGCACACACTCCAGCCTCTCAGTGTCCTTGCAGTGGAGAGAGAAGAATTTTCACAGAAATAATAAAAATAAAAAATAATAAAAGAGGTGGAGCAGAACAGTATCTGATACCCAAAATGTTCGGAGCGAACAGTGCCCAAAAACCACTTTGATTGAGAGATGAAATAGAGAAAGCACAGTCCAGGATCTGCTGGCTGGGCCTGTTGACCTTGAATTTAATCACAAGGCAGCATGGCCTTGGTATTTCCTTGAAGGCTGAAAATGGAAAGCAATGGACTGGCAGTTGAGAGTTGGAAGGTGAGCAACAAACTAAACCAAAAAATTAAACCCAAAGTTGCTTTTTATTTTCCTGATACATGAAGAGTTGGATGACTTCAGCAGCTGCAGCGCTAAGCAGGCAAAAGGAGAAATAAATAGTCTTCTAATCATATTCCATTTCAGTGCAGCTCAGGGCAAGTTGAGAAGAAAATGAACTGGAATGATTGGGAGAATTTGAAAGAAAGATGTGGCTGATGGCATTCTCAGAGTGATTTGAGAGTTGTGTGAGCCAAAAAGGTTGAATATCCCAGATTTTCTGCAGTGGGACCCAAGGATGTATCAAAGAAGCATAAGAGGAAGCATAAAGCAGAAAAAAATTTAAATAACTGGGATGGAGAGGGTATACAAAGATGAGATCAGTCCTTGGAGACTTCTGTAATTATTTCTTTTTCTAAAGGAAACAGAATTACAGCTTACTACATTGATTTGTTTATTGAAGTGCTAGATGCAAAAAATCCTAGGAAAGTAAAAGTAGAATTTCTATTTTCAGATTATTTTGTAACTACTTCAGAAAGAAGCAAATAATTTATATTCAATAAATATCTAACATAAATACTAGTTTTGTTATGTATTTTAGAAATTGATTGATGAGATAACCTCCTTTCCCTTGCCTGAGCACCCACAATATTCTGTTTGGAGAAAAAGGCAGCACTATTGTCATTTTACCTATTTTCTCTTCTGCAGAAACTTCTTTCCCTGCAGTGGTTGTCATGCATTGCAATGGCTGTGTGGTTCAAAGTGCATGTTTGTGAAATGACGTTAATTATCTTGGGTAATTATAAGTCCTATTTCACTGACAAAAGGAGCTTATTATGCTATTGAGTGATTTTTTTGTGTGTGTGTGCTGATTTCATTTTTATATAAAAAGACAAAAAATATTGATTCCATGTAGCAGAAGTGGAGGCAGTGCTGCCTTTGTTCTCTAGTGGCCAGTTACTTTAGTGCTGTCGTGGTGAATAGAAGCAGAACTGTGACTGCAGAAGCAGTGATCATTACTCTGCATGTCTGTAATTGAGTGGATAGGCCTAAAATGTGTGACATTTTTCTCTTTAGTGGAACAATATTGGCTGTTTTTAAGGTTCATGCTTAGATATGTGTTGTGTTGTATGTTTGAGATGGTATTATTCATTTTAATGAACTGAATAACAGAAACTTGAAGATTTAACGTAAATTATATTCAAGTATTTGTGGTCTTTGTACAAGTGGATCAAATGATCATATTGAAATAAAAGCTTATTTGCTCTAATTCCTGTTATGTCTCTGTGGCACACAAAAAGCTGCTCCTATCATAGCTGAAAAATTTCATTGTTCGATTTGTTTTTCTTTATGCAGAAAATTCTTAAATTGGATCATTTTCAAAGGGGGAACTTAACCATAAATGCAAGCCTTCAGCTGTCTCAAAATATAACTTGTATTTGTATTCATTTCTCACACTTCAGAGGTAACTTTGGAGAATCGAGCTTGAATTTATATTCTTAACAGAATCGTATTGTTCTGAAGTGAAGTAAAATGAAACTGGTTCTTACTTTCTTTCATGAATACTTTTTACTTCTGTATGTTTTGAGTGCAGAAATACATAATTTTGGTAAAACCTAAGTAGATTGAAATACATTACTCCCATTTCATAGTGTGCTTTTCTAACAGGAAAAAAGATAATTCCAATCTCCTGAGAACAATTATTGATTAAATGGAAAACTTTGGTTAGAATCTCACTTCATGCTCCTGAATAATTGAGATATGCATTAAAGTTGAACCAGAGTTTTAAGAATTAAAAAAACTTTATTATCCAAAGTGTACTAATGGTACTCCAAGATTTGTAGTGTTATTTAAAAGCAAATGTAAGGGAAACATTCACCAGTCAAGCTTAGCTGAGTTAACATCAAAAAATAATGGTGGCAATTAGCATATTCTGATTTTGTGTTCATGCTGGTTGAGTTGTCCCTACCAAACCAGTTGCTAATTTTCCTTTTTGTTATCACATGCTTGGGCATTGATCTGAAAGCGTGCAACAAACCAGAGGATCTTGTGAGGGAAAAGATGTTAGAAATACAGTAATACAGTAGAGTTACAGTAATACAGTAATAGTTTTTCTCTGACCCTTTTTTTATCCCCTTATAATGCTTACTTAGCTGGTAAATGTCACAGGAGGTTCCTTAGTGGAAATGGGTCTTGCATTCCTTATGCTGTCCATCATTTTTTTCCATGCTCAAAAGTATGACCTTGTCCAGCCTAGGACTGATTCTTTACAGACATTCTCAATATCCTCTCTGTCCTTTGAAGTGTTCTGCTGCTGAAATGTCCTCTTGTATCTCGTGCCATTTTTATATGTGGTTTAGTAGAGTGTTCACTGCTCACCTTCCCTTAACATTATTCCCTTCCCATTGGAATGGGACATGGACTCACAAGGACTTTGACTTTAGCACTTTTGTATTTGTGGAACTCCCATCAATAGAGTTCTCTGTACTAGAATTCATTTTTCATTGTATATTCAGTTCGTCCTTGCAGGAAATGTGAGCCACATTTGCAGGCAAGATTCAGGAGTAACTTTGTTCAGGGAATATCCTTCCTGATGTTTAATCTGGAATTCTACAGCATGGATGTCATTGCAGGAGTAGAAGGTTCTATAATATCTCAGTATCTTTTGCTGCCAGCTGTACTGGAGAGAGACACAAAAGTGAATCCTCAATATACCAATCTATATCTTGCATCAGAAAAGAGAAGCACCCACACGGGACTTGTGCAGATGAGAGGATGAGTGTTGATTACAGGATTTGGTCTGTGTACGCTGGAGCAAGTTGGAATTTTGGCATTTGTCCTTTATTTTCCTCAGGCTTTTATATGTAAGTGGTGATGAACTGTGTCAGTTGGTACCAGTCTGTTACCAGGACTTGCTAACAGCATTTTTGACTCAGAACTGCTTAAAGATTCTTGAACTATTAAGAAACTTTTGGCTAAAACCCCAGTACCATGGGAGCAGGATTTTTCATTTCAGTATGCAATCATTAAACTCGTGCTTGATATTGATTCTCTGAAGATTTTTGGCATTTCAGTAATATTACATTAGCAGGTAGTAGACTGATAAACACTATTAAATTACTACTGTTATTGCTATTGCTCTCCAAATCTCTGACTTCTGACATGTTTGTGATGAGAAAATTACAGACTAATTCATTAAACATACTTACGTACTGAAATTTTTCTTAGAGCTGCTGTAGCTCATAGCAGAAAGGTTACCAATCACTCTTTACACAGGATACCCAAGTGGAAGGTGCTCCTAAATTACAAACAGAAACTATTTAATTAATTTTTTTTTTATTCAAGACAATATTAAAGTGAACTCTTTTATCTACAAGTAAATATTCTAGCAGTGATTTTAATTTAGTCTGTACATTTTCATTACCCTGAAAATTATTTAAGCAGGTTAGGAATTGGATGATATCAGGAAAACAGGGGCATCAGAAAGGAAATTAAATGATTTTTTGAAATCAAAAGAATTGGTCTTTTAAATTGATCTGAGAATAAGCCTGAGAGTAGTCATTTCAACTTTCTATAACATGGCCCTAAGATAACTATATGCCTTGAGTAACTAGACTAGGGTAAGTTTATCCAAATAATTTTATATTTAATATTTACTTTCTTTGATTTCCCAACTGAATTTGCATTAAGTGTTTAGCAATCTCTTGGCTTGAGAGTAGTATTCCCCTCTGAGATAATAAAATTTTAAATGCGTGCTCCATCGTGAGCTTTATGATACTTTTCACAGTCTATTAGTTGATTGTCAATAAATTCAATATGTTCACAGGGCTCTAAATGTTGCATTTTCCTTTCTTGCTGTCTAAATGAAATCAATATCTATGTACATAGAAGAACAGTAAGAAATTTTTCAGTAGTTTTATCTAGGAAATAAATCTACGTTTTTGCAGTCCTGAAAAATTTCAATTCCAGTGTACAGGATTCCTTAGGTAACTATGAGTTACAGATTACCAGGTAATGTTAAACTGCATGACTCACCAAATCACATGTGCAAAGATAAGTGCTCAGTTAAATTAGGATTTCCATATTAAATAACTTAGTTAAAAATAATTTAAGAGTTTTTTTTGTCATCGCTGCCCCCCACAGGGAAATTGAAACATGAATCTTGGGGATGTATACAGAATTCCAAACAATATACTGGTTGAAGTGAGAATAGGCAGGGAGAGGGCTTAGAGCTGGGTGAATAAAGATTTTAATATAGTTTTTACTACATTAAATAAATTTGATTAGAATTATGCAAAATAGTTGCATTTCATATATTCCTTCGTTTGCCTTCAAAGATGTACTCAATTGTTAAAACAGATGGTCCTGTAGGTGTTTAATTATCCTGGCTTTGTTTTCAAAATGAAAAAGAAATCTGAATACATCTTGCAGACTTACTATTGTGGCTCCATCATTACAGTATCTGAATTCTTTTTACCAAAACTAGTTGAATTTTTGTTTACATATGCATTTGTAATTCATAATACTGTGATTCTTTTAAATTTAGACGTGCTAATTTTGGAATTATAGCATTCCTTTTTTTTTGAATTATAGTCTTGCTATAGAAAATGTATTAGTGTTTTCTACACTGAAATATTCTAATTTGACAAAATTTGCTTGGTATCTGCATAATATATTGTATTTTGTTGCAAAGAAGCCTCCTATAAATTTGGGAAACTAAGTGTCTGAAGAAAAAGCTTCACAATGACCAAAGCATGGACAGCGTTTGTGGGAGAAGACATTCACTTAATCTCTGAAATACCACCAGTCCTTAGAAGAATTGAATTTTTTCTCCTAAGGACTTGCAGTATCTCAGAGAGAAGGACCATGCTTCAGTCACCAGGAAAAGCTGCAATTCAGTATTGAAATAGGCCACATCAAAATCCAAATTTTATTTTTATCTAGTTTCCACAAAAATACAGTTGTTACTGCCCACTCTTTGTGTGACAGTGGTTGGTGTTGTATGTTGACAAAAGTGTTCTCCTGATATTTGCCTTAGAGTTTACTACTAAATTACTGGGGGATTTTGGAGCTCCAAGGCAAGGCAGTGTCATCAGTACTATTCCAGCTTAATTCCTGATGTAGAAGACTGAGATTATTCACACACACACAAGAATGAATAAACTACAGGTTCCTTTGGAGGAGTAGAGGCAAAGGTCTCTCTGGATCTTATGTTCTGATGCTTGGTTTATAGTGCCTGACTTGTGCTGGTTCAGCATTCTATTAAACTGTGTCATTCCCTAGGAAAGAGTGAAATCTCAGTTTTCTGTAAGTATATTTCACTTCTGCATGGCATTTTCGTAGAGAAAGCGAATATTTAGCATGTAATTGGTAATAGGCTCATGAAATAATGAGCAGCAAACAAAAACAGAATCACAAAAACTACAGCTGTGTTAAATTATACTTAATGTCCTATACAAGCAGAAAGAATGAACTGTGTTTATTTTCCAAACAATAAAATTCCTAGTTTAGTTTTCAATGTAATTTTGTTAGGAAGTAAATTAAGTTTCATACTTTGGATAAAATTAGGTTTTGCAATTCTGATGCTACAAAGCTAATTTACAAAGTTGAAAAACTGTGTTGAGGATGTAGAAATCAATTTCATAGTAGTATTAAATTATTTTTTCCTTTGGTCACTGGGTAGTAGAATATGCTGGAAACCATGGTAACAAGAAGTGCTGCCATGGTTGCCCCAGAGTCATGTTAAAATGAGCAAGCTGTGTTTGTCGTGATTAAAATGAGAGAAAGAAGAGGAAAAGGGAGAAGGGAGAGGATGAGGTTAATGACATGTGCAACAGCAAATGCAGTCAGACATGGATCTGTGCCTGTTGGATCCTGGAGCTTGTGGTGCCTCTCATGCAGGTGCTAATCCACAAGGCTTTAAGGAGTGAAGGACACACATCAGCCCTGTTTGTCTTTACATTATTCTCTTCCCTGTCTGTCTTTTGCAGGTTTACATCAGGATAAAGGATGATGAGTGGAATGTCTATCGAAGGTATGCAGAGTTCAGAAGCTTGCATCATAAATTACAGAATAAGTACCAGCAAGTGAGGACTTTTAACTTCCCACCAAAAAAGGCCATTGGAAACAAGGTACTTGAAAGAACTCACAGTATCAGTAAAAGCTGGGGGAAAAACCTCTCTTTTCAGTACACAAAAAATGAGGTGACTCAAGTATTTCCACACCTACTGGTACCTGCTCGTTTTATAGACTTTCCCCCTACCAGCTGGAGATTCACTGATGTAGGTAATGCAGTGGTTTTTCCACTTACTGAGAAGTTCTATTGAATGAAATACTGGTGATGTACACAAAGGCACAAACCCTCTAAAACTGTCCTGGACAGCCCTGTATGTAAAATGAAGTCTCTTCTGCATTTCTCTCCACAAAAATGCCAGCAATTAACACTGGTGAGTAATTCATTAAATATTTCTGTAAATTTCTAAAAATATCAATCTAAATTCCTTAAATTTCCTGCACTCTTCGCCAACACTTTTAAATTCTTTAAACCAGCTTTTTAAAGACATTTAGGTACCTAATTCCTGTAATCTGTATCTTTGTGTCTTAGCCCTGCCATTTTAAAATGGGAATTTGTGTTTTCCTGTAATACAGGGATTTTGCAATGGAACAGTAAATATTGTACTATGTATCTATGTAGTAAATATGTAGTGCCATGTAATTAAAATCTTAGTCATCAAAACTTTAAACTGATCAAGAATTTAAATACACTTTGCAATGTACACCACAAACCCAGTAAGGATTGAGAAGTAATTAAAGCAATTTTCCTTTGCAGGATAGGAATTATCTAAAAATTTTGTTTAGCTATCAGAAGTAAAAGCTCCAATCTTTGCTAATTTGTATGAAGTAATATAAATTTTCAGAAAGAAATAGAAAAAAGTTAGAAATTCCTTACTGGCGTTCAGATGTCAGTGAATGTGGATTATGAATGTTTAAACATAGTAACCTTGACTTCCAATGATTTCCTAGGTATTTTGTAAAAATGAGTAGATAAGTTTGGCACATGTGAAATGGCAGTGATGCAAATAATCTGGGATGGGTGGTGGTGATACAGATAAATGTGAATTTATCAATAAAATCCATATGTCTGTTTGCTTGGCGTAAGGTCCAGTTAATGTAGTTCATTGCCTGCTGGCTGAGGAAATGGAAGTACTTACGAGAGCTTTTCTGCTTTTTTTAATCTATTAGAAGATCATGCATTTTTCATTTAATTTTTAGTGGACGGTTTTGTAATGGAAACCAGGCATTTTCCTCTTTATTACATAACTAATTCTCCTTTTTGAAGGGATGGAGTATCAGCCACTTCAGTAAATTACAAAAGACGCCTTTTAAGCTTTTTTTGCTGCTCTTTCATCTTTAATTACTTTAAATACTAATTGAGTTACAACTTCAGTTGCACAATTGATGCATACAAAATTATCACTTGAGCAGCTCATTAAAAAATTTGCATTGCTTATTCTTTCGGTACTTTAGCTTTGAGCCAAAATTCTACCTTAATCTTGCATAAACCCACAACAATTTATCAGATCTCAGGAAAAGGGTTTTTTCTTTACAGTAAGAGGTAGGTGCCATCCCTTGCGCTCTTGAAAGTCTTCCATGGTGACACGTGGGGCAGTGGTGTGGTTGTGACCTGGCAGGTCACAGAGTGACATTTTCACCTCAGCTGTGCAAGGCTCAGTTTGTCACACAGGAGTTTATTTGCACAGCACATTGTGCAGGCAGATTTTTGTCCTTTTAGTGGGGCTGTATTCTGTGTGTCACAGAATGTATTCCCCTTTGGAACTTGTACCATTTTGTGCAGTAGTCCTTGGAAAATAATTGTGCTGTGTGACTGACTGAGATGGGTTAAAGGCCCTGCTTTCCACGGCCAGCTGAAGGTTTAAAAGGAAGTATAAAATTAGTTAATTCATGTGGGAATGTCTGTCTTGGAATTCTGCAGAACTTTCACTTTAGGATGAGGATTTGTGCAGGATATTACACATGGAAGTGTTTGGTAGTAAAGATTAGAAGAGATAATGCCAGTTCTACTTTTTTCAATACTGCTTTTTAAATGCAGTAGCTACAAATGCACGTTTACCTTTAAATATGCAATTAGATTTCAGTAGATTTTTCTCTTTGATATTACTTTTGCTGGTTTTGATAGAATCAGAGCTGTCTTCTCATTTCTAGATTAATCAATACAATCTTAAATCAATTCCTAAAGAAGAGTTTCAGCTAACAAAGGTATCTCTTACATTTATCTATGGTTTTCATATCCTTTGCAACTATTATTAGTGTTATTAGATGCCCGAATAACGTGTTGGTAAAAACCAATCCTCTGTGTATAAATGGCTAAAAATGATAATTTTGCAGCTTTTGGAAAATGGCATTGATGCTTTTATATCCTTCAGGTCAGTACCTGGATGAATTTATTCACTGCATCCCTTCAATGCACTCTGTTCTATGTGGTTAATGAAGGTGATGTGCTAATTGTAAATGTCAGAGGCATCCAAAGGTCTTGCTGGCATTGAAACCAGCACTGAATTCCATGTTCAGTTACGTGCCCTAGATTTAGGGAACCTCCAGGACCACAAGAGGACACCATATTCTGCAGAATGACCTGGAATCGCTCCTGCAGCCTGACAAAAAACTGCCCAGTGCTTTGCTATGCAAAATATTGGAGCTCAGAGGAGGGAACTTAACTAGAAGAGAGTAATGTAGAATAAAATACAGAGAAGTATTAATTTTCATGCATATTTTCCCTGTTTACTGCAGTAGAAGTCAGGGAAGTCAGGTTCAAGTGCAAAGTTGCAGAGTTTGACATTGGGTAAATGCAAAAGGAGCAGAATTTCAGCTGAATGAGGACTTTAAAAAGTCAGAAAATCAAATATTATTTTATATATATTCATCAAGTAGCAGTGGAATTTGAAAATATTTAAGAATTATAACTCATTATTAATAATACTATAAATGCTGATCATTATGGTTGTAATGTATTTTTGCCTTTCATTTGTTTGCCTTCAGTTGGGACAATTTTTCTTAAAAGTTCATGTTCGTGGTATTTCAACAAGTTATGTATGTAAGATTAAAAACTAGCTTTAATGCTTGAGGAAACCTAAAATTAATATACAGAAAACCAATTAGTTGAAAAATAGCTGAAAAGAGGAAAGAATACTGCTTTGGACAAGTAACCTTTTTGCAATTACAAAGAAGAGTGTGTATGTGCCTTTCAGCTTGGTAACCTCATTTTCAGCATATTAGTTTAACATTTGAATTTTGTAAGCTAGAACTAAAATAAAGCAGGGAAGAGAATAATTTGTTTTATAAATGTTGCTTTGAATCAAGTTAGATATTTACTGAAAGAAAATAATAATAATGCTTGCAAGAGTCCACTTTTTAATTTTCATATATACTAGTCCCCATGCTGTGTATCTTCTACTAAAGATCTTTCAGTGCTGGTAGCAAATAGTTGTCAAAATCCTTATGAATAATCCTGGAAGAATAAGAGTTCTTTCTTCAATTCATCAATACTTTGTTTGAGTAAAACAAGAAATACATTTGTTCCCTTGTGTTGCGTGTAAAAGAGAAATGTCATATACTCAGCGTAGATTTTAATTATTTTTTAACCTGCAGATCAATTTCTTTAAAACTTACAAATTTCAACTGTATTGTTAACATTTGAACTGTTCAGGTTTTGTAATTTTAAAACATGTTCCCCATGTATCAGCCTGGTTTGTGATTTGCTCAGTGTTTTCTACGTAGCTGTATATACCAAGATTTGTAGTTTCAGACTGATTTTTCTTGCACGTGATAGATTTTTTTCCTTTTAGCAACCCTTCAGGTACTCTGGGTCCTTTGGACTTACCTGTCCATTCTCTCTGTTTGTCTTTGTGGCTGCTGCCTTCCTGTCAGGAATGCCCAGGACAGGCTGGGTTCCGTGGGGCAGCACTCCAGGTCTGCAGCATGCCCACTTCTGGGAAGCTCATGAGGAAAAGCCCTATACAATCACAGCACTTGATTGCAAAGGGTTCCCTGGAGGTTTTTGCATACAGATATAATTTAATTTTTTTTCATTTAAGATAACATTTAGCTTACGTTTGGCTTCTGAACCTTTGCTGGTGTTGTGTTGGTGTCTCTCAAAATAATGATTAAATATTAATACGTGAATATTTACTGGACTGACTAGTCTAACTTTTTAAATATTGCAGCAGCCTTAAAATCCCAGTTGCTGCTTCTACGTTGGGCAGATTATAGAAATTGAGTAAAGATCTAATTAAGAATCCTCTTGCAAGAGTGTTGTCCCAGTAGAGGGCATATCAAAATAGAAATGCTTCTTTAGTTCCACTGAAGACCTGAATTCACTGATTGTCTAAGTGAGGAGAAATTGAATCAGGTAGCTTTGCACTGAGTGCTGACTTGACTGCATGATATCCTCTGTTTTCCTTTAAAATACTGGATACCCCATATGGAAAGAATACACAGCACTTTGCTGAGATCAGAAGAGTGACTTTGCTGTGACTTTTCAGTTGCATTGAGGGAACAATACAGAACTCTAAAATAAGTTTCTGTCTCAAAGAAAGTGTTGAGAGCAACATAATTCACCCATGCAACTGAAGCCTGTAAGCTATATCTCCAGCCATAGCTTGTTTCATGCTGAAATGTTAGTTCAATAAAATGAGTATGTACATTTCACCTATCAGTGAGTGACTAACCTGAATTGTAGATTAATTTGTATATGTCCCTATTTTAAAAAGTTGAAGAATATCACGCGCATGTATTTAAAAATATTCTATTTGTATATACACATATACATGAGCATGCATATTGCAACATCAGACAGCATTTGGGATATATGTGAAGTTGGTTTCTGGAATGTCTCTTGTGATTCTGCAAGTTCTGCTCCCAGGAGCTCTGTCTTTCTCCTGTTTATGTCAGTGGAAACTTGCCTTTGCTCACAGACTGCAGATGGATTCCTTTTCTTTTGTTCCCCACAGCAAAGCTGCCTTTTATCAGTGTTTGGTCTGTTTGCCTGTTGCTGAAGATAGTGAAGAGTTTAAGATAGGCTGTAGGACAACTAGGATTAAAAAGCAGAGAAGATAAAGATTTTATAGCAAGTAAAAGAAAACAATAGATCTTGCTCTTGTGCTTATAATGTTTATTGGATTTTAAGGAAGTTTGTCAAGTAGAGAGTTGTCTGGCTCTGTGTGTATATGTATATATCCATGTATATATGAAGAAATTTGAAGCCATTCAAAGCAGAGTTTGAGTGTTAATATTTTTGCTGTTAAGGGTTTCACATGGTGTCGTTGCTGTGTAACCTCTGTCATGCATTTTCTCCTGTAAAAGTTGATTGCCATTTTTGGTGAGCAGGACCTGTCTATTCACAAGCAGTACCCCCTTAAAGCTGCTTGTACACCAGATGATGGAGGAGCTAAAGTCCCTTTGGAAAGGGATGCAAGGAGAAGCAGCATGATAGGAACAAGGTTAGGATAGGAACACTCCTCCCACATAAAATATGTATTTGAGAATGGGAAGTATAACAACTCTTGTTTAACTAGTACGTAGACAATAACAGAAGACATATGGAATGTTTGAAAGAGGATGGTGCAGGAAGAATCTTAGAGGAGGAAGTAATTTCGTTTTAGATTTGGCTTTTTTTCTGTCCAAATTCAGCAAAACAATTCAAGGCATCCTGAAATTTAAGTATGTGTTTGGCTTGCATTGGAATCAGAAGTACAGATCTATGTGCTTTTGCCCACTGTGTGATTTAGGAGCTCACAGAAACTATCTTTCATCAGGTTAGTTTGTCAAAGTCAGACTGTCAGGGGGAGCTGAGAAGAAACTTGTTGGTATTGCACTTGGGACAGGGGGCTAAATAATGTTTATTGGTACTAAGCTTTGATATCCAATGTCTTCAAGTAGAATTGGTAGAAAATTATGACTCTCTGATATTTCAGAATTGGGATAATTTATTAAAGGAGAAAAGCTTTGAAAATATAAATCCTCAAGTTATATGTTAAAAATTTGAAATTAAATATTTCTTTCACTAATGCTACTTAGGTATGATGTAATATAGAAGCTTAAATTCTGTATTATTCTCAATTTTCAAATAGATTTTAATTTTCAACCCTCTTAGTGGACTTAACTAGTGTATTGAGTTATTTTCATACAGTCTTTTGCCTTGTGGGTTATAGGAAAAACTGTAGCTAATATTTATTTGACAGATATGCTTGTGCTATAGTGTGGGTAAAAGCAAAAGAAATGGACCCATTTGTATTGTGTTCAAACCAGGAAAAGAACTCAAATTAATCTCATATATGGTTGTTTGTGGTAATGCTATAATATAACACAGTTTTTGTGCCATTCTAAAGCCACAAAAGAAACTTTGTCCTATAAGTTCACTGTGTTACTTTGTAGCTGAAAAGTTCAATTCTCAGAGAAGCATTAAAATAGGAATTGGGACTAAATTAATACAATCTGGTTTTCAAATATGTAATTTAATTGTAGTACTGTACAAATAGAAATAAAAGTAATGTGAATCCTGGCATAGGTATTAAGATTTCTAGTCACAGCACACGTGTTTCCTAACACTGTCACCTGCACACTAAGGTGGAATACAGAGTATTTCAGATTTTGAATCCAGATCCTCTGGGTTTTCTACTGCATAAGACTGCAGTTGATATTTTATGTATACAGCACTTAGAAAAGAGCATTCAGTTCTTCTTCATTTCCATTTTTTTGTCATATCAGTATCCAGGAGAAGAAAAATAAGTCAGCAGGAAATGGCTGGCTTTTATATGACAAATACTTTATAGTAAATGCTTCCTGTTGTGTGGTATGAAATGTCTGGGTTACCTGAAACTCAGCATGAAGGTTAAATTGAGCAGAGTGCAGAGCAGCATATTTCATTTTCAGGGGTTTAATTTAAAAGGTAAACAGTTCTCCAGCTCGTGCTTCTCCGTCTCCATCAGAACGTCTCACTGAATTAATCTGTTCATTTGGTGCTCAAGGGCACCATTTCAATGAAATAGTGGATTGAGTAATTTTCTTTTCAAGTTACAAAAATTTCCTGCTAATTGCTGTTGAAGTTTAGGAAGAAGGAATACAGACTATTTAGGGTCTACAAAACAAAACTTTGCCTGTCAAGAGATGTTTTTATTCTTGAGGTTTTCTAATGCTATAATCAAGAGAAGCAATTTATTCTAACAAATTATTGAATATAGAGCCCATAGAAACAGTTCAGATGGTGTTGCTTTGCATCATGACATTATGGGGAAAAAAAGGAAAGTAATTTACATGCTGCTTGGACAACTGCTAGATAAAAATATGGCAGTTTTATAACAACTCATGCGTCATTTAGATATTCTAGTAGCCTCCTGGTTTAAAATAAAAATATAAAAATAAATTTTCTATATTTATTTCTTATTGTGGTGGTGATGCTAAATTACCTAGTTACTTGGATTAATAAACTTCCTTTCAGAGAAATCTTAACAGGGACACCTAATTACAAAAATAAAAGTAATCCTTTCTTTTTTTGAATTTGAAATTTTACCCACATTTTTCCCTTTCCTTACGTATCAGTGTGCTTGATTTCACCTCTCTTCTCCTTCCCAAAATGTATTGTTTCATAAATATTGGCAAATTTTAATCTTACTTGCTATACAGCTTTTTGGGCAGTTGCTAGTACTAAAGATATTTAGTGTTAATTTTTTAAAAAGAAAACTAAATATTAAATACTTCAGATCATGTGAAATGCTGAAGACACTTCCTGCATGAAAAAAATCTAGTTTTCTTCATTGTATCATGTGAAATATCTTTGTGAAGGCGCTATAAATTATGGGCACTTAATATCAATATTCCTCATTAATTCAAATAATATTTCAGAAAACAGAATCCTATTCCTATCAGAATGTATCTGAATAAAATTTTTGTTAAAGAAAAATCTAGATTTTTACATGAGATTAAAGTTTTTGTTTCGTTATTGATTTTTTTTTAAGGGAAAGCATCACTGTGAGCTTACTGTATATATAAGTTTGTGCATTGTAAGCACTGTATGTACCATGTTTCTAAAGGGTTTTGAGGTGGGTTATTTTGTTGTTATTTTAAATTCAGAGTCTGTCTTTATTGGTCTTCAGGGCATTTTCAACCAGATTAAAGAATGAAATTAGGAAAGAAAACTGCAGTGTTGGAGAGAAGCACTGAACTGAGACACATTTTAACTAATATTGTTGATAGTTATTACTGTAATATAGGCTAGTGAAAAAATGGATCTCAATTTCATGAACTGTTGTGTTGTAGTTTGCAGAATCTCCTGAATAAAATTATAGGGTAGACTGCTAATACTTTATCTGAAGAGAAAACAGAAATAATGTTTCCCTATTCAATAGCTGAGCAAGACATGAGCCCTAGGGGTCTTGCTGCAGTTTTTTATTGATGCATTTTAATTAACAGTTGGTTCCTGACCAGTTGACAAATTAACACATGGTTGGCATATGTCTTTAAATAACAAAATATTTAGATGACACTGGATTTTATTAGCATAACATTACTGGGTTCTTTTTCTAATAGTGGCATTAACCACAATGCTAGAAAGAGATCAGTTTTAGATTTATTCCCAAGCTTTCTTTTTTCTGTTGGCATATTTACTGATTAAAATGTTGCTTTGTATAAATTGGTGCTTGACTGAGGGCATTGCAGGACTGTAGCTCACACTCAGCACATCTGCTGCTGGACGGGTTTGCAGCAATGCCTTTTTCAAACTGCTTTATCTAAAAGCACTTTTCTGGTACCATTGAAATGAACTCAGAGCTGGAGATGGAAATGCATCAGCTATTTTAGTAGAGAAACACAGAGTAATAATTACAATTATGTAGTAAATCTCTGTTTAAAGGAAAATAGATTTCTTTTCAAAACTGACAGTTCCTTGATTTCTTCTTTGTATCTCATCCTCTTAAATTGCTGTTTGTTCCACTGAACAGTAAATGTACAAAAAAATCTCACACTGGGATGGGGAAAATGGCAATTTCATGTATTGTATACCCTTGTTATGTTGTATAACGCTGGCCTGCTTTTGCCATGCAGAATCTGGCAATACAAGTAAGATGGAAATTTTAAGCTTATGTAGTTTGAATAATTTTGAGATGATTTTTGTGTCATATTGTGGCATCTGGTATATTTAGGAGTGGAAACTGTACCCTCCTAAAGGTTTTATGATGCAATAGTTACTGAAGGACAGATGTACTGAAGTTGTATTTTACTGTGACCTGTGCAAAGGTGTCAGTTAATCTGTTAAGTGAGTATTTGGTATATAACTTTTAATTACAAACTAGTGAGAATGACTCAGCAATTAAATATTTAATAAGCTCCCATCTCAGCTTCTGATTGCCAGCTTCATTTTGAGGGTAGCATTTGGTGCCTCATAAATAGATAAAAACTGATATGATAATTTTGCTAAGAATGGTTGGCCAAGATGGTGGAAAATACTGGGCTACGTTAGAATAACCTGAGTTTATTTCTGCATTTGCAGATTCAACTTTGAATAGCACTATTTTCAGCTTAATTTAGGATGGGATGCATTGTGTAGTATCAGAGGCTGATTAAAGTCCTAAAGCTGTATTTCCTTTTATTTCATATTTCCTTTTATCTTAATTGAGTTGGATTGAGCCCTCAGCTGTTTTGTTGTTTGGTTTTGTTTGGGTTATCTTTTTCCCCTCATGCTACCAGCAGGAGCTTGGTTAAATGCTAAGTAAGGGTTAGAATCTCAGGAGCTGTGAGTTTGATGCTTATTGCAACAGCACCAAGCCCAGAATCTAAAAGTGTTTTATCTGTCCCTAAATCATGGCAGGTAACCATGGCAATCAGCATTTCCAAAAGCTCCTGGAAAATATCTGAAACATCTTAAGTGAACTGTCCCATTAATAATGAAGAATATCAATGTTTCACCATCTGTTCCATACTAACAGTGTGTAGAAAAGACCAGCAGTTGTGTGAAACAATTTAAACTGCAAGTGGGAATGAACTTGACTTGTAATGAAAAACTGCAAAAGAACATGACATAAAATATGGTACATCAAGACTCCGCTTCTTAGTTTTACACCTTAACATCATCTTCTAATGTATGTTGAGAGTCTATAAATTTTTCATTATCTATTACAATTTTTAGAGATTTTTAATCTCTAATTTTAGAGATTTTTAGTTTTTTTAATGATACTAGCATTTTCCATGGGCAGAAGAAACGTGGCAAATAATCAGTCAAAAAAAATCTCATACAACATTTTGGGAGACACGAATTTCAGATTAAAAATATTTTACCAGATGTGTTTTGATGCTTCTGTAATCTGAAGGAGCTTGTTAACTGAAATTTTGTGGTCTCTTAATCAAAACTATGTGCTCTTGAACTGTGGGCTAGTAAATTACTTTCACTCTAGTTAGTGCAGAAACAGTAGCAGTTTTATTTTTTAGAAAATATACCTAAAAAGCTTCAGTGTAAAAGTGGATCTTTATTTAAGTACTGTTACTTTGTCTTTTTGTGTTTCCCTAAAAATGAAACTATGAAATCTAACCTTTAATAATGTGAAAATGCAAAGGTTTTTTGCAAAGTATATATATTTGTAATTTTAGCAAAATTACTTTGTCCTCAAAGTACGTCTATATCAAGTGTACGTAAATATGTATATTGAACCTTAGGGGAAGATCTTGGCACTTTTCTGTGTGAGTACATATGCAAATGTAGCCTTGTATCGACTCATACAATCACCAAAGACATGTACTAAAAGTAGGGGGTGGATGTCACTGATACAAACCCAAAGCAAAATATTTCCCTGTATTTTTTGCTTGTAAATAAAAGTAGGTGTTTGTTTACAAGCTGGAAATCTACTGCCTAGATTTCTGCTGTGGATAATTGGGCCCAATATGAAAAGAAGGTTATTGGTACCTTTTTTTATAATTTAAGACTGAAAAAATTGGCCAGGCTTTGAGCCAGTTGTGTTTTTCTGTTACCTGTTGTTCTGTTTACTATATTGTGACAAAAACTCTTTATTACTGCAACAGCTTGGCAGTAACAACTCTGTGCTAAAATCATTGCTCTGAGTGGCCAACCTGCTGTTGCAAAAGGCACGTTTAATGATAAAGTGCAGAGCTGGAGCTGAATCATTTTGACCATGGTTTACATTGCTTCTGGTGAGGACAACAAGCCTTAGTACATGGTACAGAATTTCAGGGTAGATTGCTTGGTGTTTGTTTTACAGATCAAATTCATGTCAGAGTACAGGAACATTTTTAACTGTTTTTAGGCTGGGTTTTTGTTTCTGGGATGTTGTGCCTTTTTCTTGGACAAATGGCAGAAAAATAGCCATATTATAAGCACTAATTTGTTCAGCTGTAAACAGCAAAAAGTGCCTTCCCTAAGCATGTTCTGGTAGTCTTAATTAGAAAAGTCCTTTGTGCCATTATTTTCTGTAGTCAAGGAGACTCCTTGGAGTAACATAAGGGATAGAAAGTACCTACATTCAGCATTTGGCTCCTGTGTCTATGACAAAAGTCCTTCCTGTGAAAGAAGATGTTTTTAGTTAAATATATTTGCAGTACAGAGGTCATACTGAAGGAATGCAGCTTCTGTTTAAGAGAAAACTTAAACATAACTGAAATTATTTCACTGAAAATACTGTTGTCGAAGATTTATGACCAAAAAAACTTCAGAACTGAAAAAGCTGCTGAATGTGGTATTTAAAAATGGAGGTTTTCTTGTGATTGTGAAAACGTGACTGACAGAAGCGATGAGAGTAGAAGGAAGGAAGTGCAGTGGGGGTGAGGCAGTTCCTGGGGGGGCTCTGAGCTGTGCCTGGCCCTGCCCTGGAGGTGGCTCATGGAGCAGAGCAGGGTTATCCTCCCCCCATGGCACAGCCCACAGCACTTGGGGCAGGAGGACTCCAACCAAGATGGGCTCAGGTGCCAAACGTCCCCTCTGCTCATGTGGTTAAAGCTTCCAGAACCAAAGCTCTTCCACAAACTTTTTCTTCTTCTCAGACATCTCCCGTCCATTCCTGTCTTGTCTTCATCCCCACCCAGCTGGTGGCAGCAAGTAAGTGTCCCTCCAATGGGATGGTGTGACACTTTAAGTCCTCAGAGGGGAGACAGGGGAACACAAGGCTGTTCCTTGAGCCTCACCAAAGAATCCAGTGGGACCAAAAATCTTAGTGAAAAGAAAAAAAAGTAACATAAGTGTCAGTTGTTTAATTAGCATTGAATAGAACGTTTATTTATTATTATAGTTCCATTTTATGGTAATATTGTGTGTCATCCTGAATTAAAATGTTTGCTTTTATGTTCCCAACAGGCTTCAGTTGCACACATTTGTCCTCCTGCAGCAGGCAGGGAGCAAGCTCTGCTTTGCTCTGTCCCAGCAACTGCTCTCAGCTGGGGGAGCTGAGCAGGTGACCCTGCAGAGGGGCTGGGGGGAGTTCCAACACCACAGCTTTGTTGGTTTGATAAAGGATGAGTTTCAAATCACTTGCAACACAACTGGTGTGCATGTTGCTGAAAAAACATGCGACTGGTAAAAATGAAATAGCAAAGTATATCATATGTTAGTTTTTTAAATTTTCATTTAGAACTTGATGGAATTAATTTATTTGATTAATGAATAATTAATTTTTCATTACATTACTACATTGAATGAAATGTATTAATGTAGAACTGGAATGTTGAAACAGGACTGGACATGTGTGTAGGTTCATATGTAGAAAACAAAAGTAAAATTAATCTGTATATATTTTGGAATTTCATGAATTTCATTAAACAGCATAAGTAAGTACTGCTTAAATTTTTGAAGTCTAAGTATGGATGTCTTCAGCACTTTCTTATGTTTTGCTCTATTATGTCTCTACAATTATGTCTGATTTGTTACTCCTAAAAATATTCCTGTTCCTGGTAACTTCTATTGAGAGGGAAGAACAGAACAAAATGTCAGTGGAGGTTCTAGGAATGCTACAGCAAATTCCTCCTGAACTCGAAGGAGCATCCCTGCTTTGATGGTGTTGTTCTGTTCTATCTAGGGAAGCAATAACCTTCAGATTTGCATCCCATGCATGGCAGCATGGGCTGAACCTTTTCCATACAATGAATTTATTCAGTGTTGTCAAATGTATTTATGGTGTTTTGTTGGCAGGTTGTTTTTTTTTCCCCCTCAAGAAACAAGAATTAATTTCAATGCCTTTTCTTACAGACGTAAATCATACAGGTTGGATAGACACATCTTTTAGCTAATGGTCGTTTTTGAGAGCTGTACTTGTCTAATAATAGGTTTGGCTTCATGCCTAAAGAACACACTGTGACATTTAAACCAGGTGAGCAGTGCCAGCACTCCCGAGACAGAACACTCTGGCTGGAGCATAAAGCATGCAGCACCTGATGTCATTGTAAACCTGTTAGAGCTCCTGTTCCTGGGAAATGTGTCACCTTTAGATCATAGTCCACTGTAATTGTCATCCCTCACAGGGAAAAGGTTTAAACTACATGGAAGTTATGGGATGCATGGCATCTTGCTGGTTGTGATAAACTTTTAACTTCTAAGTCCATCAGCAGAATGTGGAGTTTATAGAAGTGTTCTATTTAATTGGGACAACATAGTGTAAAATCCTGGATCTAAAATGCTACAGAAACTATACTAAAACATTTTAATGAGAGTTGTGATACAATATTTTTAAAAATCTACAATATGAAGACATCGTCACAACATAATAATTTAATAACATAAAAACGTTGGACAAATAATTATCCATTCTGGAGTTTGTGTACCCAACATCTGAAAAGTATGACCTAGGGAGACATTGTGGGAGTAAGTGAGCATTTCCTCCTGCAAAGACTGGTAATTCTGGATCTCAGAAAAACTGCATAAATTGTTATGCCACAGCCTCTGTGCTGCTGTTCTGCTCTGCCTCTCTAAGATTGCAGTGGTTTATGGTCCAGAGAAGACAGATTCTGCCAGGGAGAGGATCTGACATCCTGTCAGTGGATGTTTTTGTGAAACAGGTTTTATTAGGATTCATGATTTTCCTTTATCTCTAAGGACAGAGTCAAGGGGTTTTTGCATATTGCCAACATATTTATATAGCCATAATAACAGAGATCATCAAAAGATTGATTTTTATGCTTACCAGGACTGTTTAGTTACATTATGAAGTTGAGAAACATGTTCTTTGTGCCATTTATATTTTTTCCTCTCTATTTTTAGGATGCAAAGTTTGTAGAAGAGCGACGCAAGCAGCTACAAAATTACCTAAGAAATGTAATGAACAAAATTATTCAAACTGTGCCAGAATTCACAGCCAATCCCAAAAAAGAGACACTTATTCAGCTGATGCCCTTTTTTCTGTAAGTATCTGTCAAGTACTCAAAAAATATTAAGATTTTTTTATCGCAGATTAATTTAAAATATAATGCCAGCATCTCCAAAATCTTTAAAACAGTGCTTTTTCTTTAAATAGAAGGCTCTTGTTCAGATTGCAGGTGCTTTTTTTTATTTAAAGGAATATATGACATACAGAGTATTTTTTTGTTTGTTTAAATGGTGAGTTTGACTGAAAATCACAGTGTAAAGCTCTCAGAAATACCTAAGTGACTTTGAAATCTACATCCATACATGCTCTTCAAACATTAGATATTTTCATTCTATTTTATTTGGCCTTCCTTAGTTTTGTTTTGTTTTTCCTTGTGTGGGGTTTGTATTATTTTTTGTTCTTTGCTTTTGGGAATGAGTGTAGAACACTATTAGGGTCCTTACTAACCAAATAAAAAAGTTGTTGAACTCTTTTTGGCTGAATTTTGCAGTCTACTGATGCATGTTTTGATTTCATTAATGTTAAAATTGCATATGTGCAGAAATAACATAACAGTTTCTGTTAAGAATCTTAGACCCTTTGATATACCATCACATAAGGGGTATAATCTGGTAAAACTGTCACTTTTCCCTTTAAATTTATTTATGTATTTGTAAATACTTAAAACTATTTAGGAAAAAAATACTGATGAAAATTTGTTTTTGAAAGTCGTGTTCTTTCACTAGTAATTTTTCCGTGTAATGGTTTTTCAGTCCTACACCTGTACAAATTGTATAAGGATTGAACACTCACAATAGATCCTCGTGAAATTTGCTGTCCACAAGCCTCTGCACAGGGGTTGTGCATCTATCCCTGTGAATCCATGGGTGGATTCATTTGCAGCTTCAAGACCAATTTCAAATGAATGTGTTTCATCACAGCACACATATTTAGTTGTATTATTGCCTGATCTTCTGCAGAGTGTGTCAGATTTTCAAGTTGACATTGTATTTCAAGAAAGCTCTATTTATTAGAAAATGTAATGGATGAATGGAAGAATGCCAAGATACATTTTGTGGCATTCATGGGTTTCCAATTTTTCTGTGGATTTGAAATCAATTTGATGAGACATCTTGCTGATGGTGTTATAAATGGTGAAGTGATGTTTGTGGGCAAAACTTCTTAAGAGACTTCCCTTTTGCTCCGTAAGAACTTACTGTCTAGAATTTGACAAAGGGCTGGAAAGATGGAAATGGTTTGAAGTTCCGGTTGGGGGCCCATGTGTAGCTTTTTGTTGAGTGATTTTGAGGAGGTTATCTTTACATTGTACTTAGTTTTGTTTTTTAAAGAAGAGGGGGGCAAATACAAAATACATTTGCAATTGTAAAATGTAATTGTAAATGCTGTTATACTCCTTCTCCTGTGGTTGTTTTTTTTAATCTTAATACACTGTTGTTACAGAAGTAATTTATTACACTATTTTTTGGTTCTGAGAAACAACATTTCGAGAATAGTATATTTATAATCTCCTGGCCACTTATGTCTAAAACAGGAAAGGAGAAAAAATGTCCTCTTACTCCTCAGCCCTAAACAATTGCTTCCTGATACTTAGTCTCTTTTCTAAGTGTGTAAGCAGAGTTTAGATCTCATGTTTCTGTTTATTAGAAGAAGTGCCAGGTATGGGGACCTGCAGAGGACAAAATTAAAATCACAATCCATGTAATGTGTTCCACCACTGCTGCACAAGTCTGAGTAAACACCATTTCCCTGTGATGAAACCTTCCAACTCTATTTCTTCTAATAAATGTAATGTAGGGAGAGATTCAATCAATTTTGCAGGAAGAGCATAGTTTTATTGAGAAGGCAGCACATTTAAGTTCCAGTATTCTGGGGGTACAATTTAGTTACTGAAGCACTGTGATACAAAACAATGCAGTTGTCTCTACGGAGAGAGATTTGCTGAAAGAAATTGGCCAACACCATTTATCAGCCATTCCTAAACACCCCTGTGATGCACTGCACTGCTGCTAACCCTGGTGTGGGTGTGCCACAGGTGGCAAAAAACCTCTTTATTTTTAGAGGTTTTTTTTTTAAATTTGGCAATTTCATAATTCTTAACACATTGCATGAGGCAATGGACTGGAATGTTCTGTGATATCTGGACATTATGGCAGAGATTCTGTTCCTACATATATCTGTGAATTATTTCCTGAGAACTTTTGTTATATACCAAATGTATCAGCATTCTCTCTGGGTTAGAGTAGATAGTTCTCTCTGGGAATACTAGTGGGATTCTGGAAAACATCAGCTCTTGAGCAAAATAACTACATTCCTCATCTACAGCAGCAGACAAAATAGCTTTTTAATGCATTTTACTGCTGAGATATCAGACTCTTCTGCAGCTACAGCAGCAGCATTAAATTAATAAGAAGAACTTTTCTAGAATGTGCTCCTTCTATCAGTGTCTGAAAGTGCCATCATTTCTAGGCTATTTGAACTCTCCATGGCCTTTATTATCTGAGAGTCATGACTTGGCACTGCTGGGGGTTTGAAAAACGTTTGAAAGAAAATGCATTTCAGTTCCACTTCAGATTGCCAACTTCCCAGTATTATCCTTCTGTAATGGATTTTGAGCTGCATCAACAGGAGACTTTAAATATCTTGGAGTCTGTGAATTGTTTATTACTTTAATCAGTTGTAACCTTTGTACTGTATTTGCAGCTCTTATATTCTGTTAGATTTAGTAATATTTTACTGTAAATCACTGTAAATTCATATGGAAATTCTGATATATTTAATTTTTCGTCTGTAGCACAAATGTATGTATAGTTGCATCTTTATCAATGAAGGAGTAATTACAAAACATTGAGGTATTAGTCCTAGGACTGTGCTGTAGACAGTAGTGGTACCTCAGTCTGGGGAAAAAAAATTTCAATCTTGATATGCGTAAAAATTCTCCAGAGCATTGGATCTGTCTGTTAGGAAGCAGTGAATTATAAAATAAAAAAAAAATTATCTGGTCTTACAGAGTTTCTGCTTACTGCAAAATTATGTGACCAGGTTTCAGTGTGCAAATGAAAAATCCCATAAAGGTTATGTCTGATTAGGCATCCTATAGATAGAAATTACAGGGTCAGTTTTAACTAATCACTTTAAAGACCTGATTGTGGTCTCAGAATGTGATTATGGTGAACAGAACATAAGGTTAACATCTCTAAGACTGAATCCACTGTTAATGAATATTGCCTAACATTTTTATTGTTTGTTACTTTGGGAATTCCTCCCTTTCAAGTGCAGTGCTTCTATACAATCAGGCACAGATCTGACAAGGAAAAACATTTAAGTTGATCTGTATGAAATAGCCTGGCACTGTTACAGAGGAAAGAATTGCTTTTATTTTGAAACTCAGCTAACAGTTTGCAGTACAATAATGTGAATGAGTTTGCTACATTTCTTCCCATTATGGTATCAAGTGCTGGTGGTGACTCCTGGAAGTGTCTCTTGTTCTAAATCCTTGTGCTGTGAGCTGTCACTGATAATATTTTTTTCTTTTGTCAGTCTCTACCACTTGTAATCTCAGTTTGTATCTTCTTCAGTTTTGATACTGTGTTAGCTCAGTCACAGGATTAGGCAAAGAGTTTCCCTTGTAGTCCACTTTCATGTCTTCATGTAAAAAATAGATTCTGGCTCTACTAATTTGTCTGTTTACATGCTGAATAAAAAATTCTTTACAGTAATAAAACTGACATCATAAGATAAATTTTACAGTCCATGTGGAGCAGAACCTAAATCAAGAATTGGCACTGCTGAATTAGATTGCTACATCTGCTAGCTGGTGAAGGCCTTTCTGCTAATACTTACTAAAATGAACATTTATTTGCACTTAAGATTGGTCCATTATGGATAAACAAAGCTGCTTCTAACAAGTACAGTTGTGTTTTAATCACATTTTTATCAATATGAAAAATTATCACACACTCGTAGCTCTCCATAAATCTATGTAAAACCAGAAGGGATCTTTGACAACAAGAATCACAGTTCTTTGGACCATATAATAGAGTCTTTCAATATACATCTTTATATGGATTGTATGGTTTCAAGTATGTAAGAAGCTAAAAGCTGTAGAAAGTTAGAAAAAGGAATTCTAAAGTGCTGTGTTGGTCCACTTGTCTCTGTCTCTGGTTTCTGTATCAATTGTCCTAATTTTTAAAAAGAGATCTTCTTTCCATCTTCCTCATAGTGGGCACAAACTGAAATGCAGGGAAAATATTAGAACCCCCTTTTTTCCCCACTGTGGGGGGGATGGAACCCTCTAGCAGTTTGCCTGGAGGTTGCTGACACTCTGTGCTTGGGTTTGACAGGACACAGCCCTGGGCAGCTTTGTGGGGATTGGCTCAGTGATCTCCACCTCAAATTGTCTGCAAATCTGGAATATGATCTTAACTCGAGTTGTTTTACATCCCCCTGCACAAAGAAGTGTTGGCTAAATTACAGCTGCTCGCACAATGTTTGTTACCTGTGAGCAAAACAAAGTCTGAATGCGGGAAGCTCCTACAACACAGACCCCACTTGGTAGCTGTGCAGAGCTCCTCTGCAGGAGTAGTGCCACTTTGCTGGTTCTTCTGCATTGGCAGTGCAAATGTTTGCATAAAAATACATGCAAGAATGGTATAAACACAATTTGGTCAATGTTTTCACAGATTGCTGTGCTAAGTACTTTTTTATCTTGTATTGTAGGACACAGGTACATGCTACACTGGTTTCTAAATAACAATTTTATGTTCTGCTGAGCTGCAAAGCTGGACATTTATTCCCTTGTGGGAGCTGCTCAAACAGATGCTTTAACAAAAGCAGGGAATCTGCTCAGTAAATCATCAGCAGGTTCTGTTGTCTGCAGGATGTTTTTGAGCACCAAAGGAGTCATCAGTTCTTCATGATGATTAGGGGATTGTAATTTTCAAAAAATAAGTTGTCTCCATTTCCCTTGGGTGACATTACTAGGAGCATATTTGATAGCAGAAGTTGTGTTCTTAGGTGTTTTGTGTCAGTTGGCTTTGAGTCACCAAGTTAAATTATAGTAAAAAAAAATCACTATTTCTACCTCTTTCTCATTTTGTAAAATACTTCCACTCTCATGGAATTATAAGAAGTTATAAGAATTATAAGAGTTATAAGAAATATGATAGAGAGAGACTTAGAGGCAAATTTCAGTGTCAGCCAATCAGTAACTCAAAAAAGAATGTCGTCCTGGGAATAGTCCTCTCAGATTTATTTAGCACTAAACAGTGTTTAAAGCCAAGTATCTGCGTTTGGTCTTGCAGACAACAAAGTTAAAATATTGTGGAAGAATAGCTGTTTGTTCTGGAAGAATTGAAGAATTTTGATTTGATTTGGATTTGGCACTTTTCTCATCTCCATTTCAGTTGCACCTGTCAATGAGTCATTGAGAACATTTAAATGTGTATATTAGAGGTATTATGAGAGGCAAAAAGAACACTAACTTCTCTACAATACCATTACAAATATTAAAATGTTGCTGCCAAGTAGAAATGAAATAAATCTTTTAGGAAAGTTGCTGTGAGGCACCTGTGAATGTTGTATTTCTGGGTTAATTTTAAAGAAATCGACAATTCACCCTTTCAAAGTTAGTTTTGAGAGACTTTAGAGGGATAAAAACATTTGTTCAGACTGAAAGTTAACTACAGATTAGTGCAACTATTATATTTCATTCACTAACTTCATCCCCACAAGGGATAGGTCATGTACAGCAGATGTGGCACAGTTTTAGTGTAAAGAATGAACCTAAACCTTCTCACATTTACATGAATTCTATTTTAAATAAGATTTGGGATACACAGACATGAATATATTTGCATATGAAGATAGAGGTGTGACTGTTCTGCTGTTATTGCATCTTCAGATAAAAAATAAGATGAAAAGCAAACAAGGAATCCCTGAAATGCTTTAAAACAATACTGAAGCAAAGTAAGGAAGTTTTAAATACAATTTTGAATCTGTTGATTTCTCAAAAACTGAGTTGGTGATGGCATGACACTTCTTAAATCTAGCAGGGTGAATATCTGTGCCTTCTACTAGCATGAGTGGCAGCACTCAGCTGAAGCATCCCGGAGTGTTGTGGCCAGGCTGGTGCAGGACTGCACCCCTGAGGGGACAGCCTGTGTCACCAACTGGGCACTGCATGGCTCCAGAGCCTCCTCACCACATCCCAGGTGTGTTGTGTAACAAGAGTAAGCTCTCTGACAGAACATGGTAGGCACTCTGGAATAAAATATACGCAAACAAACTGGAAATAGCATTTGCTTAAATATGGGATTTTTAATTAGTAAAGCACCTCCTAATGCCTGAAACATGTTAATGAAACTAATTTATTGCTGTGTGAATTGATTGATCTAATGTAGAGACATTACACAATATTTATCTTGCAGTGGAACTGTGTTGCCAAGCACTGATGATTGTTGAAGTAAAAATATCTTAGATATCTAAAGTTTGATTATCATGTTCAAATAATGCAGGAAGTTTCAGTGCAAAAATGTGATATTCTTTTGTGGAATTTTTTTTGATGGTAGAATTAAAATACTTGAATTTGACTGGATTGTTTTGAATAAACATAGAGTTGTCTCACTGTTATTCTTGGGTTCTGCATTCCTCACTTTGTAACTGACAGTTTTGGTTTTAGTCTTTCATAACCTATGATGCTTGACATCAGACTTAAAAAAAGCATCATGCATGTTTTGATCAAAGTGAAATGTGAAGAAGTAGGGCAAAAATTGTTTGGTCAAAGTATATGAAAATTCAAACTTTCATCTCTTTCCCTTCTGCAAGAATTGCCTGTTATGTTGTGTTTGTGGTTTTGCACATAGTGAAGTTGAAGATGTGTATTGCATGGCATTCTTCAAATATCTTAAATTTTTCCTTTCTCTGCTTTGGGTAGTTGAGAAGGTTTATGAATGTTAGAGAGAAAAGAGGAAAGAAAAAAATACATCAAGAGAAATAGAAACAGTGATAAAGTGGACAAGAAAATGCAGGAAGAAACAGACATGGGGTGCTTGATGTTAAAAGCAAGAGGGGTTGAATATAGTCAGGACCTGTGGATAAACACTGGTGCTTTAGACTTACTAGAAGTGTTTGGCTTTGTACAGCTGCATTTATCCAAACATGTGAAGATGATATGATTGAAGGTTTTCATTTTGCAATGGATCTGTCTGGGCTTTGACAGGTGATTTGTGAAATAATTAAAGCTTTATATAGGGCATGAAAAACTGACACACATTCCCATTGATTATTCAAGTCTGTCAGGAAGCAGTTATTGCAACTCTGCTGCCCCTTTGCACAGGGTAAGGAGCTGTCCTGCATCCTCTGATTTTGTTCAGACCATCAGTTTGCAAAATTGTTTCTTACCAGTGGTTTGTCTTTTTCAATGGTCGGAACAGTTCTAAAATCTCTGACCTGACCTAGGGAGGGGTAATTATCATGGCAATACCATTAATAGCAGTCACAATCTTCAGACAGTTGCTGTAGATGGAAGTATATTCTAAAGTCAAAATTTGGAGTCAGAATATATGTTTTGATATATTTAAAACTATTTTTGTAGTTGCTGATTTTCTTCTCAATTGTTAAAGTAAAAAGGGCTGGAAAATTTGTTTGGTTTTCTTAGTTCTTTATTTCTCTCAGCTGCATTTCTATAGGTTGTTTCTTTTCCAGCAGGTGGTCTTATTAAATTTGCCAGCAGTGCCCAATGCAAATGAGTTTTATTCAGGTGAAAGAATCTGTTTATGTCTCTTGAAGCTTTCTTCCTTTTGCCCCCAATTTCTTGCTCTCACTTGCATTTTCTCAGTCTTGCAGTTTTAAGGCACCACTGAGTCAGAAGTGTTTGAGAATTCAGAAGTACAGCTGAAAGGACTTTGTCCTGCAGGGATGGGTAATAGTGTAAGTATTACAGAAACACATCCCTCTAAGCCCACCCTAATGAAACACCTCAGTGTTGCAGTGTTCCAGGACTGAGACACCTCAGGAAAAGGTGTTTGTCATTTTTGTCTTGGTGTGGTGCTCAATAAAGCTGGGGCACCATTCAACAGCTCCATAATGCTGAAGGGATTAATGTATTGTATTTATTGCCCCACTATTGAGCCTCACCATTACAAAAAAAGAATCAACTTCACTTTGAAATAGTGTGACTTACACCAATTACCATCTCAATAAAGACAGTGAGACTTGCTTTGCTGAGTTAATTGCTATGAATTGTTCAACAGGCCTCACAAATAGGTGTTTATGAGCATATTTCCATCAATTAGATTTTTATCATGCTTCTTTATATTCAGAGTGACCTTTACAATGCTTATGAGAAGAATAATTTAGTACCTACTGTACAAGGATTGAATACTCTCCAGTCACCATTGGAAACATTTGAGAGCTTGTGATCTTTACAGTTGCCTTGGAATAAACTTTTGTTTAATGCTGCCTGAGGAAATAAGAATTATCTGAAACAAATGACAGAGAGGCTATGCTATTATATTTCTTTTGCGTGTGTAGAAATGTACAGGAAATGCTCTCCATTGCATTGGTTCAAAAAATGGGGCAAAAATAGGAAGCAAGTAGATTGTCAGCAACAGTTTTAAAGCACTTTGTATGTTGCTAACTGGTGTATATTGGTTTCCTTTATAATCACACAATTTATCCAGCTCTGGAACAAATAGAGAGTATGTTGAAAACAGCCATGGTCAATGTAAGAGCAAACTTCAGTGCTGTACAAAAGGAGCTTTTAACTGTGCTATGCATTTTGTGATGTTCGGTTCCCATCTGTGCTTTGGAAGGAACTGGCTGGATCAGGATGTTTTTGAATGTTTTTTATTTTTTTTTCCATTGGGCCCCATGAATTCTATCATCGCTTTCTATTCTTTTTTCTCTGAGTTAATAACAGGCTTTGTAATGAAAGATCATTCCAAGGGATGAGTTGTGATTCTCTGCAGCACATCCTTCTTCCTTGCTCCTTTGCTGCTTGCCAACAAACTCAGCAAGTCCTTAGCAAAAGACAGGGCTTCTAAACTCTGGGGTTTGTGTCTCTAACACGCTGAACTTGTAGCAGTGCAAGAAGATGTTAAGATTTTTCCGAGAAAAGAACACAGAGGCAGTTAAAGTTTTGTGTCATTACAGCAGTGATCCTGTTTCCTTGGTTACAAGTCACATGCACTCCCTTGTTAAAAAGCGAATTCTTTATATATTCAGGCATTTCTGTACTGAGCAGGTGTTTCTGAAATTGGTAGCAAAAAATGGGCTCTAGAGCCCGGAAAGAAAGTTTCAGTTTGGAGGTCGGGCACACTATTCTTGTCAGCATATTTACTGCACACTCATGTCTGGCAGGGAGTTGCCAAGGTAGATTTGGTTAGCTAAATCAGAAACTGTTTCTAATTTTAAACACACAGAAAAATCCTGCTTCTATTTTGTCCATACCTAACTCATAAACAATGGATCCAATGTTTTTTAAAGCTCCTTATGCCATTTTTGCATCTGGAACAAATTTTTGCATCTGGACTATGAAAAATGGAATGCTAGAAATGCTAATAGAGTTAAGTGTGCAGGACTTCAAAGTCCTGTCCTCATTCTTGATAGCATGAAAGCACTTTACTGTGGGATAAGGTATGGAACAATCAGTTTACTTTTTTTTGCCTTCAGCTATGTTGACAGCCATCTTGAGACCTTTTCTTTGTAGTGTGGTGGTGTTGTCCTAAGTTAGTAAAAGAATAAAGGTGTTCTAGTCAGATGAGCCATATGACAGCTGTACCTGACATCCAAATATAGAATTGCTGCACCTTTCTTGTAAGCACTGTGGTTTCTATCAATATTCTCACTTTATTCCCTTCTGATTATCAGCACTGGTTAATATATTGAATTAATGACATACAGAAATAAAATTTAACCCAAGAAGATGTCATTATCATAACATGTTAAAGTGCACAGCACAGTGTCAAGATGTTAGTTTAAATTAAACAGCAGTACATAAAACAGGAAAAGTCCAGATTGCAACACTGCAGTTGTTCACCAGAGTCACTCTCTTCACTGGAGTGACTTGATCAGTAGGAACTTTCAAGTGAGGTTTTCAGCCTGGAGGAGTGTACTGAAAATACTGGAATTTTTCATAAAATATATTTGGGAAGGCAGAGCAATGGAATAAAAAATTGTCAAATCCTCATTAGGATGTGCTCACTGAGCTTGGGCAGTGTCACACTGCAATTGAGGTCTGGGTGGCTGAAAACCAGAGTGAGTCAACAGGGACTTGAGGCCTATATTGTAATAAAGGAAATGTGAAATGAGGGCAAACTGAAACATGAACAGGTGAATTGATTTGAAAGAGGTAACTTGATGTTGTTAATGCAGGAGGGAATTGGTTTCCATGGGGAGCTGTGGGAATGATGATTTCTGGACAGCAGAGGTTTGACTCACCAACGTAGAATCAACTTAGCACAAAAGTTTGTTGAGAGAATAATTGGGCATGAACAGGAGCAAACAATAGCTGGGTTTTAGTGGGTGACAGTGTTGTGGCTGTCAGTGTGAATTATTGTAGAAAGAAAACTGGAGAAGGTAGGGAATACAAGAATAAATTAGTTGAAGAAGTGTAGAGGAGTGCTGTAAAATGTAATAGGAGAAAGAGACTGAATGAGATAGTTTGGATTGATTGAAGAGAATGTACGTTAAAATGAAGTGAAAAAGGGAAAATGGTGGAAAAGAATGTAAAAAAAAAGAGCACTTACACAGGATTTATTTTACTTTACTGCATTTTATGCACATGTAGAAGCCATTTCATTAGAAGGGTATTGGGATTTTTTTTTTCATTTTTTGAAATAGCAATGGTAGCTGAACTAGCAACCAAAGATGTTCACCATAGGCACAGAATTTTTATTTAAACACTATGATGGGAAGGTATTTTATCTTCTGAAAACAAGCCTTGAAAAAATATACATGGGTGATTCTGATATTTTAGAATATTCTTACTGTGTATAAAGATTCATCTCCACATAGGATCTTGGGGTGAGAAGGTCTGGTGCAATGAGCATTCTGCATTGTTACTCCATGTACAGAGCAGTGTAAATGCCTGGCAAGAGGAGACCCCTCTGCTTTGGTTATCTGATCAGCTTGGTGGGAATTCAGTTCTCTGTGTGCTGGGACAAAATTGCCTCTCATCCTTTGATCCTCAGCTCTGTGAGCTTCCATTCTCTCCATTTCATACCCTGAATATATTGTTGTGAAGTGCCTTCAGCATAATTCAAGATGATTTTTTTTTAAGTACTGGAAACTTGGAAGCAATCATCTTCTATCTTCAACTTCATCGTCTGCATACTTTAAAATCAATTTTTGCTCATGGTAGCATGTAGTAGATTCTGAGGTAATTTATATGTTGATCCTCTCCATTCAGCAATGTATATACTCTACTCATCCTGAAATCCTAGAACCTGGATTTCCTCAGTGGGAAACAATTTCTTTGTGCAGTTCTAAAACTCTGCTCTAACTGTTCATTGGTACCAGGATAGTGTTAATGGGTATATGGAATTATGAAATGTGCATACGCAAATGCTCACAAGATCAAATCCACGTGGCAGTTTTAATAACACTTAAAATGCAGATATTTGTGATAATGGTTTGTGTCAGTTTCCTGTGCTTATTCTCCAGGCCGAAGGTGTGGACTCTGTGGAAAGATACAGGAAGGAGATCCATGTGCCTTGGAGAGCCAGCCCTAAGGGCACAGGGCACCCTCTTGGGCAGGGCTGTGCTTGGCTCTGAGCGCCTTGACACCTTGGGCTCCTTGTGGTTTTGCCTTTTAGCTGTGGCTGCTGCTCAGCCTGTGCCAGGCCTGCCCAGAGGCTCAGTCTGCCTGGCAGCCCCACTTCCCAGTCTGTCTGTGTGAGATTCAGTCTCCTGGGGGCTGGGATGGGTGCTCTGTTCTGCAGCTCTGTGCTGGGTTAAAGGGCCCTTTCTGCTGGGTTTGTCTCCAAAAGCAAAGCCACGGTGTTGTACCTAAACCTTGGATAAAACAAATGCATGTTTTAGTTCTCATGCAGAATAATGAATCAAGAGTTGCAAAGCATAACCATGAAAACAGTCAAATACAAACCAATGCCTGTAAAGCTGCTCACCACTGCCCTCCTAGTCTGTACCTGATTACTGACACCTGTAGAACATTGACGTTGGAATTTTCACATTTGAAAGAGTTTGGCATCTCTACAAGATTGATAAAAACTCTCCTAGTCAACACATAGAGCATGTTTCTACTTGAATAGCTAAGAAATATAACAGGGCATTTTGTTTCTTCTTCCCTTCAAATAATAGTAATTATCAAAGATTCAGATTCTTTTTTGTTCATTAACAAGTATACATAATTTGTAAAGGAAGCTACATCTAGTTATTTCTTTTACTATCTTTGCAATTGTCTAGTTATTTCTTTTTACTATGTAAACCAGTTTCTGGCATGATTGTCTGAGTAGAATTCTTTTTAAAAAATTGCTTCAATGATACACCTAATTTAATGAAAAAGAGTTTTATTTTCTGTGTGCTATCCTTCTTTTTCTAGTAAATGGGACTAGACATGTCTGGACAGTTTATTTCCCAGTTATCCTCTCTGTCTGTAACAATTTGCTCCATTATTCTGCTGGAATTGACTTTTTCAGAGGAGGAGGGCACAGAGGAGTTTGCAACTCAGTCAATCAATAGCTGAGAATGTGCTAAAATGCTGGGAGTGTAAGCAAGTGCAGATGCCTCCGTGTTCTTGCTGTCCTTGCTGTATGACAGTGTCTGCCTTCCAGCATGTGGGACCTCATACTTTGAACTACCAAAGCTGTGTCTTCTTGTTCCTTTTCAATCAAAGCCCTCAAAATGAATACAATGTTTTAAAGTGGGCACAGAATTTGCAATATAAAAAGCCCACAAACATACAGAATTATGTTGCATCCTAATGAATATTGTTATGTAGCATCCAGGTCATCAAAAAGCATGAGACTGGGAAAAAAAAAAACAAACAAACAAAAAACCCCCAAAGAACCAAAAAAAAAAACCAACAAACCAAAAAAGTGAATTTGGTGTGAAGATAATTTTCTTCTCAGTATAATTTTTAAGCTGCTGAGCAGGTGAGAGTACACTAAATTGCCTCTATAGTGACTGCATAATGGGACATGTGGATGGTAGGAGCCATTTACTGCACAGTTGTTCAGGACTGGCTCAGGTTCCTCACTGTGTCACGCGCACACCCCACAGACGTCTCTGATGGAGCTGTATAATGTTCTTTTCACAATATTTGTCCTTCTTGAGCCAATTTCCTGGCTTTACCCAAATCTGCATGAGTTCCCTGTAATGAATTTGTGATTTTTAGAGCTTACTTTTTGGCCTACTAAATCCTGCAAAACAGTTTGTAATATTTATTCTACAGCTGCACGTAAACTAGCTGATCTATAATTGCTTGTTAAGTTTCTCTTTCTGGAGCTTATTTTAAGAAAATTGCCAGCTTTAGATATTCACAGTCAAATCTCAGCATATGAAGATTGCATAACAGCCAGTTCAGGAGATGTATTTTGGAGAACTTACAGGTAGGGGAAGGGAACCATCTGCAGGTCCCTGACAGAAAACAAGTTTCCAGCAGAAAGTGTTTTGAACACTGTTGATGTGAACATGTTGTTTTGTAAGAAGCCATCTGGTCAGCCAGAGCAATCTGTGTGCAAGTGCAGATGGATCCAGGAGCTGGGGATCCAGAGCCCCGAGCTCCCTCTCCTGCTCCCTGGGACAAGGCCCTGGGGACTCCCCCTGTGAGGATGTGCTGACCCACTGCATCCAGCCAGCCTGCATCCCACAGCTGAGCTCTTTGTGGGAATGGCACAATGCTGGAAGGAGGAGAAATTCCTCAAGTTCCATTGTGCATCCAGCTGAAAGCAGAGTGCAGGTCGGTGTGATGGCAGGAGGGCTTGGAGCAGATGGCATGGTGAGCTTCCCTTATCAAAGATCTCATAGCCCACTACTCTTCTAGTGCTGGTTTTTGAAATTAGAATTTGAAATATACAGCTGAAGATGGAATTATTTCTTTAACTATATGTTCACAGAATGAATAGAAACTGATTAATGGAACTGAAACCAAACAAAATAATACCGTATTTATAATATATATTGTATTTATAATATATTTAGAAGTTGCATGCAACTGTGGCACTTACAGATGTTTTTGAAGCCATACTATTCTCACAAAGAGTGAGGTTATTTCTACTCCTGATTTTCTCTGATGTGTTGAAAGGAACTTGGGGGCTTCTTACTCACTTTAACCAGTCTGCATGGCAAAATATATTACTTAAACTACACTAGTGTGGCCTGGGGGATGTGACCTGCACAAAACCCAGTCTGGAGATTCGTGAGTTTAATTCTCTACTTAGTAAAATCTTACATAGAGTCATGAAACCAATAGACACAGTTTATAACAGATGACTCCTTGTACAAACCAGTTGCAGAAATTCAGAGTGTATGTTCAAGAGAAAGACTTTAATTTGACATTTTCAGCCTGAATTCTATTAACAGGCGAAGCTTGATAGAGATACTTGCCAACAGCATAGACCATCCAAAAATCACTTTTCTTCTACAAGTTTCTAAAATGTGGGAGAATGGAAGAACTCTCAGGCCAGCACGTGCACATTGCATGTACAAAGGCAGCACCTCCAGCAAGAACTGGATTTAGGGGATTTATTGTTTGGGAAGCAGGGTCTGAGTTCTGCGATCCTACCAGGTTGGTTGTCTCCTTCTGGTCAGGGCATAGAGCACTGTTCTGTCTTCAGCTCCCAAACACCCTTTGTTGTGTCACCCAACTGCCTTTCTGATACTCTGTGAAATGGAAAATGGCTTTTCCAAGGCACAGAAAAACAGTGAATGGCCCCATGAAGTCCCTGCCTGGTGACCATCCCAGTGGGCACTGTTGGTGTTTGCACCCTGCACATCAGGCCTTGGTGCACAAGGAGCTGCTCTCCATTCAGCCAAGGGCCTTTTGCATATGGGGTGGTTCTCTGTGACATCTGCAAACACTTTTGGCACAGGATGGCATTTGCAAACAGTTTTGGCATGGTGGATTTCTGTAATGCAGTGTCAGAGATATTGCCAGCTGAGCTCTCAGACATGAGTTTATGATGTTTGCTCCAGATCCCCTGAAATGCCAACATCTCAGAGCAATTGCCCTTGAGAAATCTGTTATGCAGGGGAAAAAAGGGGAATAATTATTGAAAATACACTGTTCTTTAAATCAGAATGAGTGTGTGCAAATGTATTCCCATATGTAAATTTTACATAATTGCTTGAATGGCAGAATTAGTAGAATGATTTTTAAAAAAATAATTTGCTAATGAAACAACATGACTTTTTTTCCTCTTCATGTAACCGTTAGATTTGGAGTATTGCAAGAAAAACTGTTCTGTAATGCTTATTTCACTGGGAATAAAACCAAAGATTAAGTTTAATTACTTTTCCACGGTGGAAGAGATTTTGAGGAATGAACGAGGCTATGCTGAAGGTGGAAAATAAACTTTATTCCTTTCTCTTAGCATATGAAGCAGTAAGGAATACTCATGAAACTGTGGTTTAGAGCAATCTGTTTATACATCTTATATTGCAGTCTTCCAGTGCTTATTCGTGCTCCTTTCTGTGCAACACTGACAGTAATGGATAAATGGATGCATCCATTCAAATACATAAGGCAGATAATCTTCATAAGGGAGGTATCTTTGTACTTGTGCATGTACTTGGCTTTAATCCAGACCATAACAAGCTTGTTTATGCCCAACTGCACAGTTTTTCAAAAGGAGGTGGGTTATTTCTTTTCCTTATTTGAACTTGTATTGAAAAATATTGCAGCAGCCATCAATTTTTCCTGTGAAAACAGCAGGAATTAGCTACAGGCCATCACTGAAATTCAAAACATCCTACAGAAGCTTTGTTCCGTGGTTTTGCTTATCTGCCAGCTGTAAACATAATCCATTCAATTCTGTTGTATTATGGATCCTGTTTTTGTGGTATATTTTTAGTATGTTTGGTACTTGAGTGGTGGTAGCAGAATCCATGAACTGTTAGCTGAAGTATTCTAGAATAAAGTGATGTAATTAGAGGTACTTGTCTATTAACAAAAATTTCATAGTATGCAGCCTTCCTTCCCTGCCATAGCCCTTCACATCATTAACCAATGAGTAACGAAAGTGATTTTGGCTGGTTTTTTTTTAAGATATCCTCTGTCAAAGTTGACTGTTCTTCCTAACAGCAAAATCTTCATATGGCCAAAAGCCACAAAACTCAAAGAAACTAGAAGGGGATTTCATAAGTTAATGAGGAAAGTGCCTGTCTTGTCATCCCATGATCCTTTAATAGCTTCCTTCTGGGACAGAACTCAACTGGCCTGAAGAAACAGAATCTTTGGGCAGCAGCAGCCATTTACAGGCTTCTCCTGGAGCTGAAAAGGTTCAGCAGCTCCCAGCTGCCAGGAGTGTCACTCCAGCCCTGGAGCTACACTGCAGTGGCTGCCAGCAGTGGGACAGCCACGGCTGCTCACTGGTGTCCTAAATTGATTCTTCTCTAATATTCTGGCAAATATTATTGCAAATCTGATTTATTTTTATTTTGAACTCATTGGCAAAGTTCTGAGTTGGAGAGGAACCAAGATGATACACTTTTTAAAGGCTCTGAATCTAATGATACCTGGAGAGCTGACCCCAAATTTCAGGAGCTCCTGGCCAGCAATGCACCGTGCACTGAACTCCCACTGGAGTCAGTAGCAAATTTTGCTGCCTGTTAACCTAATTTGGAGTCATAATGAAAAAAAGAGGATGAGCTGCAGTTATCACAGACATTTTCATTTTACAGAGAAAATAATTAAAATATGATTGAACAGAAAATGTGATTTTGTTTGCTGACTACTGTGGTCGTCTTTTGGTTGGCCAGTCTGATGCTTGTTTGGTTTCTGTCTAATCCATCACGACTGTTGCATGCCAGGCTGGCTCCTGAAGTCGTTTACTAGGCAGTGTCATTCTTCCATGAGCTTCCTTTTCTGTCTTGGATTAAATGTAAACATTAGTCCCTGTCTTCATTACCAAGAACAAAGTCAGCATTTCCTTGTTATTCTGTTGATGGTACTCATTTATTTACATATTTCCCCATCTTGATTACTTTTGTTTATTTAGAGAGTACAGATCTAATTCCACTATACCAAGTCTCAGCCCTGTGATTATGTTGCCAGGTGCAGATGTACTATCTTCTATGGGCTTATCCAACTCAGTGGGAATTTCTTTTTTATCTTAGGAAAACTAAATAATGGGCTAAAATGAAGAATAATTTAAAAGCTCCCAGGGGTTGAGATTATGGCCTATATTTTTGAGGTTTTTAGGTCATGGATCACTGTTAGTATCAAGCTGATGGCTGGAATGCAATAATATGCTCTTAGTATTTAAAAAATAAAACCAAGAAAGAGTGATTGCTGTAGAGCAGCATTCTTCATGTTATTGTTGTCACCATATTTTTCAGAAAAGTTATGATTATGATTCCTGGAGCAGTTTCTAAGTTTGTTCATTTTTTTATATATTCATAGCTGTTATTTTTAACGTGACGTTGATTCAAATCTGGATCTGTCTCTGAGAATGGTCACATCAGCTCTCTTGCCTTTTGCACATGTTAATGTCATGTGTAATCTTCATGAGAAATGAAGATACTTCAGAGAAGCAGCTGATACCTCTTAACTTGATGGAGCAATTAAAACTGAAGCACTTCCTTGGAAGATCAAAACAACATGTTTTGATCACAACTTTTCTCTATCGTCCCATTTGCTTCCATGGTAATTTTAAAAAAAGGGGCTTGTTCTTAAAAATAAAAGAATGATGGTAATTGTTCATGCAGGTTTTTATGATGGGCAGTTTACTGGCAAAACCCAAGCAAAGAGCACATTATTCCTTTGGAGAATATTTAAACTCACTGAAAGCTGCACCTGCCAGTGCTTCGGGGCAGATATTCCTGCTTGGCTGAATTTGAATCAAAGAAGAGTCAGGGAGGATGGAGGGGACAGAGGGACACAGCAGGGACACAGCAGCCAGCTCACTCCACCAGGGCCATTGCCCAGCTTAGAGCTGAAGCAGCAGGAGCTGTTTGCTCCTGAGCCCATGGGAAAACAGGAGGCTGGTAACTGCTGCTCTTCCCAGGTGCTGAAATTGGGTGGTGTTGAAGGCTGAAAGTCTGATGTGGTAAAGTAAGGCAGGAATATGCACCAATTTTTTTACTGCCATTAGTCTCAGTACATTAGTGTGGTCCGTGTCAGGTAAATGATAGGGATGAACAGATAGGAAGAAATATTTTAAGCTTTCAGATTTTTCCTCTCTGTGGTACTGGTAAATTTAAGAAAATTGGAGGAGATGATAAGCTTTCCCCCCTCCCCTAGTGCTTGGCATGGAACATGATTAATTATTTGCATTTTGTCTGCTGTGTAAACTAGATGTGGAGAGCTCATACTTAACTCCTTTTACTGGCTTCATGTGTCCTGGTGTCTGAGAAGGCATTTGGTGTAAACTTTGTTGTTATGTCCAATGTCAATTGTATTGATTATGTGCTGTTTAAAAGCTAATTTAGTAATTATAATTGTCTGCCTTCCATGTCAAAACTGTTGTGTGCAAACAGTTTGTGAATATGGAGGAGGAAGTGCCTGGCTGGTCACTGTAATGCACTGCTGCCTCAGCATGTGGAAATTGCTAATTGTCAAACAAAAGTTTGAGTTTATTTTCATGTATATGATGCATTGTGAATCCTAATGCACGTCTTCTGTCTTCAGTTTCCTCAATATTTTCAATAAAAATGTATTCTAGCTGTCTGTGCTTTCCTTAAAGATAATTACTAGCAGGAAAACCCAAATCCAGGAACTGAACAGTGTTCTTCTGAAAGCAAATCCGACCTTTTGTTATTACATAAACAACCTTGGGTCGTGTTCTGCTTCTGAACCACTTGTTCATGAAATCCCCTCTCACTGAGTGTGGTGGATGGTGCTGCTCACACAGAGTCACCCCTGACAGGAGGAGAATGAGTAGAGCTGAATGTTGGTGATTTCCAGATGGAAATGGATGGAACACCCAAACTGCCTGTCTTTCAAATAAGCACAGGAATACAAAAACCAAATATATAAGTTATACATAAATGTAAATCTGTGTGTGGTGGTTTCTGTCTTCCTAGTTAGCTGGGCAGGGGTCACTTGCCAGAGCACAGTATTCGTGGATTCTGTAATTCTGTCTGGGGCATCACAAACCATGGAGAGTAACCATGCCCAAATGCAGAGGTCATTGTGCAGTGGAAAGCCAAGGAATGAGAGTATTAAGTAAAAGTATTGTTTAGATGCAAATTGATGAAAGGTCACCTTTGTGGGTTCTGAGCATTTCCTGAGTAAAAGAATGATTTTTTTCAGTTGTAGAACTATTAGATATAGTAACAGTCTTGTTATGCCAACTTCAAAATGAAGGTAGTGGAGAAAAAATGTTGTGTCATCAGAGTTATGTACAGTGTCATGGTTTACAGAGAAATTCAAGTAACAATGCAGATGTTGATGAAGAAAGTCTTCATGCTGTTATGGAAACTGAATTGTAGCATATGAATGTTCAAGTCAGGCTAATTTGAATTGTAACAAATGGAAACACGATTATGTGTCATTATGTCACTGCAAGAAGAGATCAAATACGTCATGAGTGTAGAAGTCTGTACGTGGAAGTAGAAGGAGCTGTACATTAACCAAATGGTTGGACAGAGTATTAGAATTAATGCTTTTCATTTCTTGAAATTTCATTTCAGATCTAATCTTGATGGGAAATGATTATTCAGTTTGTAACCTGACAACTTTGCTCTAATAGTGTCTTCAGGATTTTCAGTGTTGAAGTGTGCTATAGAAGGATTCTCTTTCTATCTCTTCTGTTAATAACTGACTCTTTAAACATCCAAATCAGACATTTGTGTTAATAAATGGAGATCACAGTTTCTCATTAATAATTATACTTAATGTCTATGAAATTGGGAGCAGTGACAGGAAATGTATCTTCAATTATTTTTACACTTCACCAACTGGAAACTAGGATTTTACCCAGCTGACTGCAAAGCAGGAGTTAACACAGTATGTGAAATGATTTGGTGAATTCAGAATCTTAGTTAATAATGCCACTAAGCAGGTGTCCTACCTGATTTTAATTGGCAGAAGGTGCTGAGATACGTTGCATTGTCAAGTCAGAATTAGTTCTCAATTGTCTAATAAGGATCTCCTGATATGATGTTGATTAACAGGACCTTTTTGAGGAGCTGCCTGCCTGAGCACCACATTAAGTGTTGAGGTTATTACCAGAATTAGATTATTATAATGACTAACAAAGAATTAATAACAAAAGAAGCTGGCAAAAGTCACCAAATTCATCTGGCAGTGAATGCCTTTTTTCATGAGGTGTGTTTAATATAACTCAAGTAAAACTAGAATTATGAATGTCTCCAGAGAGGCATTTACGTGTGAGATAGATCTATAGATAGATACATGAAATGCCTGATCCTGAGCTTTGCTACGCTCCCAAGATGTGCTTATTCTGTTCTCTGATCTCTGGCTGATACAAAAGTATTTCCAATTGCAGATATATTATACTATTTTTATCAGAAACTTCTCTTTCTAATTTTATCCTGAAAAATAGGATTGAGATGGGAAATGAATTTCTTCATGTAAATGTTCACGACATCAGCCAAGAGAATACTGCAGTTCCATATACTGAGCATGTAAAGAAAAGCCCACAAAATACAGTTTACATTTGGATACAGGGAGAGCAATAAATCAAAGGTATGAATAAACCAGCAGCTGATGAAGGACCAGTTACTTTAAGCTATTTTCTATAGATGCACCTCAGGCAGAACTTGACACGGAGACAAAATCAATGAAACTGAATCGTTTGCCAAACAAACGCTGGGCAGATCAATCAGGAATGCTTAAAAGCTAAACAATGACCCGGTGGGAAGGAGGAATTGATTGCCTCAGCAGTTGCTTTTTTCTTCAGAATGGGCCAAGGTGAGACTGTAGAAAAGAACTTGAGCCTTTAATAGGTGGACATTCCACTGCTGAACAGGGCAGTGCCTGGCAAACCTCTCTGCCTGCCAGGCTCAGCCTGGAAAATTGGACCTTGCTAAGGCTTCTGTGGCTCAGAAGGAACAGAATGAAAAGCAGAATGTTTTATTAAAGCCAAACAGGTGTAGCTGGGATAGGTGTAGACTTAGATGAATTGTGAACTTACCTCAGGGACTTGGGGGAGCCAGGCTGGGAGAGTTACTGCAGCACAGCTCCTCCCTGGTTTAGATTTAGGTATTTTAAATTTGTATTTTAAGCTGAGTAAAACAATCAAGTAGAGGTGGACCCTAACTCAGCCCCCCCCCGCCCCCACTAACCAAAGGACTGTTTTTACTGAATGTGACAAAGGAGAGGATTTGCAAACCTTGTAGCTAATGGCTTATTCTTCCTTCTCCATCCCAAACACTGGGTGGCAAAAAGGTTTGTCTCAATTCCATCTTCATGTGCATTTGCCAGAAATATAGACAGAATCATTTTAAGGTCTTCAGACCTCTGCCCAAGAGTTTGTGGGATATTTGACCAGTTGAACTGTCAATACATTTAGAAAGTGTCCTGTTTAGTGCCAGAGACTGTATAGGTATCATTCAACCTCTAGGCCAGAACGAAATTATTAAAAGAGGAAACAGAAGAGATGGGAGATTACTCTTTTCCTCCTACTTGCTTACCATGTGTTTTGGGTTGGTCATTTTGGCAGGAAAGCCAGAGCTGAAGCAGGCAAGTGAGATGGGTGGTTCTCCCATCAGGTTTGGGAAAAGGGGGCTGAAAGACTCTTAAATTTATGACTCTTTTTTAATACTTGAAACTTTTTCCCCATGGAACATCTGTTTCCATGGAAGTTGATCAATTTAATTTCAGCTCCAGTTTTCATGCTGGATGCATGAAGATGTTATTCCTCAGATATACATTGATTTCTGTAAACCTACATTAGAAAATGATGTGTCTTAGATTGTCATTATAAAAATTAGCTAAGACATTTAAGACAAATTAATCTCTAATTTAGTTATTAGATGTGTTGTGGAGCAGCATCATTTAAATTAGCAGAATTACTTGCAATTTCTGTCCTTTGCTCACAGACACTGGTGTTCATGTAATTACCCTAAATGACCTGATTACCTCAGCCCTGCCTGGTGGGGCAGACTGAAATTAATTCATCCCCCTTCATTTTAAGGGAGCTCCTTCTGTCCCTTTTGCCCTTTTCCCTCTGAATAACTTTGCTCCATTGGGCTGGCACTGATGTCGTTTTGGGGACATGCCAGCAGGAGGAGCTTGTGCATTAAAATGTGCTTTCCATAAAGCCATCACTAAATTACAGTAATTGCACTCCACTCGTGCTCTCTGCTGCAAGGTAAACCACCTTGTACCTGCCAAGGATTCCCGAGTGCCTCAGACAGCCAAAGCTCTGTCAGCAGTGGCCATCGTGCTGGTGAATTAACCTATTTTATATTGGGCAAAGCCCAATGAGGTGAACATTTAATTTTATTCCATTGTATGTTTGATATTTAGATTATTTTACATTTACATGTTCTGAAAAATACATCTCTTAAAAGCACAACCCTCTGAAGCCAAAGTCACATGCTCTCTTTTACAAGCATTACAGTATCAACACTGCATTGCTCAGTTTTATAAATAGTATAAAAATTATGACTATAATATTCATGTTACTAAAAGAAATCCATGGTAATGAGCACAGCTGAAATTGGATTCACATGATCAGAATTCTCTACAGTAACTTAGCATTGCTGAGTTTCAGAGTAAGAAATTTTAGGGCCACTGTTGGAAGTCCAATTATCCGTGGCTGCCAAGAATTAATAACGTAGGCTAAATTAATTTTTAGACTTTTTATTTTAGTGACAAGGAAGATAAGGAATTAAAGATCTAACTTGTTAATCTGGTTATTGAAGAAGAGGAGGATGTATGCCACAGGTATTTTATGCATTTTTTCACACAAAGGACTTTTTAGTTACCTTGGAAAACTAAATACTATAATAGGAATGTAGTGAATATTGATTTAGGAAAATCCTTTATTATTTTAACTAAAGCTATTTCAGAGTTTTCTGCTTAGAAATTTAGACCAGTTAAATACTCTGCCATTAAAAAAACCCACTAAACTTTATTTTCTGTTGGTTAGCATCTGAATTGAACATAACTTTTCCATAGTGTTTTTTTTCTCTTCCCTTTGTGGGGGCAGCTGTGTGTGCACTGTAGTTGTGAAGCCAGTGGCTGGGCAGGACAGTTGCCCTTTCTTGCAGAAGTGCTCTGCTACCTGCAAGTGAATTTTCCAGTCAATCCCAGGACTTGTTAAAGGCTTTTGCTTTGATAACATCTCTCCCATGTGGGTGCTCCAAACGCCTCAGTGGGGCCTGAGTGTGCTTGTGGCTCTGACAGGAGTGACTGACCTGTGTGTGAGAAAGGTCACTCTGCAGGGAAAAAACTGCACAGAGAACTTTGGGGATTGTTTCAAAATATATCTGTGTTTGCTTAACATGGCCAGAAGTGCAGATGAGCAATTTCTCCTTTCTGGACTTGTTATCACATTCTGAAGGCAGGTATTATAAAGTTGGGGTTTTTCACTCAGGAAAATAAGCTTGGCTTTGTATGCTGTGTCATTTTATTGCTTAGTTGAGTTGCTAAATGCAAAAATTAGTTTTATTTATTGATCTGTGTATAAGCAGTTTAATTAAAAACCATGTGGAGTCTTGTAAAAGAATGGCAAAAGTACAATGCTATCCCTTTATACTGTAGTTTTCCGAGGAGTCTATAGCCTGAATATCACCTAGGTAAGCTGGAATTTTCTGTTACTGCTTGTTTTTGAACTTAATGTACTTCTTCTCAGAGTCTTTTGCAAAAGGCTCATTCATGTAAGACTGTAGTCTGTTGTGGGTCAGGAGAGACTGAAGAATTCAGGGATGTATTACCAATGTACTTCATCATGTAATGATACATCCATCCATGATTAGAGGATTGTTAATTGAGCATCATCCAAGCTCATCTATTCTGCTTGTACTTCAGAATGCTTTTCCCACCATTTCTGAACTGCAACTCATAGAGATCTGCTTTTATCTTGTAACTTGCAATCTTCCATAAAGTATTGAAAGTTCTACTAGTTCTCATTTCTGAAAGAGCCCATTCTGTAATTCACACTTGAGACACCAGTAGAAAGAATGCAATTCCGTGATGTTGAAGATGTGTGCTGTATTCGCAGTCATGTGCCAGGCTGTCATAACATCTGCTTTTTTCATGTTGAAAATAACTACATGACAATTTACATACATAAATTAGCTGTTCTGTGTTTATTTTTTGTCTCCCTAGTGATATCCCAGCCTCTGGAGAACCTGTGAGCAGAAGCAGTCGCTCAAAAGTGACCACCCGCTTCCCCAAACTGTCCCGCAGCCAGCCGAGGGAGCCCCGGAGCCTGGAGCCTCAGAGTGGGGACCTCTGACCCTTCTCCTGAGTTGTCACTGCGGGCAGCACGTACTTTAAGTTGTTCTGTGATTCCTTCCTAGCTATATTTATAATTTAAGCTCCTGAAGAGACTACAGCTGCATCAACTTAAATCCTGAAAAGAGAGACATTCATTACCAAGGGTCATATCCTGATTAACTACTTTGGAAGGCAGTAATCACTTTCTCAAAAGAATAGGAGGGCTCGAGAGCTCAGCAAACTGATCGGCATTTCCTTTGTTTTGTAAAGCTGCACTGCACAAATTCTCCTTTGTTCCTCTGAAGTCCTTCTGTCACAATGAATTCCTTGTTTGTGTTATGTTGTCCCTTTTTCCATGTACAGTTTTCTGTTCCAGAGAGACATGGGCTTCATGTCAAGACAATTTTTTTTTCTCCTTTGAAGAACCTTTATGATTATCACTACTTAATATGTCAGAAGGATGTGCTTAAAAGAACCTCACTAATTTATTACTTTTTGTAAATAGAAAGACTGGGTTGTTTTGGTTTTTTTTTATTGTAAACCTCTGACACACAAAGGTTTTTAAAAAACTTCACAATGTAGATGATGAGAAAAACATTACTGGTGGAAAAACAGCTTTTGTACATTTCTAGTTAGTTATTCTCAATAGCATTCATCTGTGGGAAGTAATTCTTTAAAATCAGAGAATGTAATAATTTTTTAGTGAAATTTCAGTCTTGGCTGTAAGGTAGGTGCAATATTACTCATTTCTACAAACCACCACAAAGATACACAGAATTAGTCTGGTACAAAACAGTGCTTTTAAGTCTTGGATTATATTTTTTTATTAATTTGTTGCTTATGTTACAGAACAGTCCATCATTAACAGGGCAGGGTGGAATTCTTAATCTGGTTTTGTAATACCCTTCTCATGGTGATACTTAAAAATTGCCTGTAATGAAAGTGCCTGTTACCCATCACCTCTTATTGAAAAGCAATTTGTAATGCTACAAATTAATGTAAGAGTAACTAAAAAATTGACAAGAATTGTTACAAGTGATGGAAGTCCTGACATGAATTAACTGGAATCCAGTTCAGTATCCATTAGCTGCACTGCCATAGGCAGTTAATTATGTTTTAGCTATCTTCTTCTCTTCATTAATTTTAAGCAGTGTATGTTCAAATTTTCTATCAATTGTGTTCTGGTTTTCCTTTATATAAGAACATCTTCCTCTCAGGAGTTTTTTTGGATAACGTTACTTAAATTGATGTATCTTGTCATTTTATTTTCTATTCATTATATTAAATTTTCACATCTTGTATTATTCTCCAGGAAGAAACAAGCTGGTTATTAATAACAGATTTTGTACCTCAGTGCTTTACTGAAGTTCCAGCAAACTGGAATTTGTGTTCTGCAGTCCTGTGAGCAGTGAGTGTTCAGGCAGGTCAGTGGTCAGTCATTTCCAGTGGCACCTCTCAGGTGAGAAAGGCTTTGTCACCCACAGTGAGTGGTGTCAGTGCTGCCTGAGCGTGAACCCCACGTGCTGGATTGCCACCCCTGAAATATGGAACTTTTAGATTGCACTCAACAGCAAAATGTGGTAGAGAGGAGTGGGATTCACTCTCCAGGTCAGAAATTTCAGTAGGTGAAATACCACGAAAATCCCATCATAGAAATGAAGCAGTATTTCCCAGTCAGTAAGAGATCTCTGTTACCACACAGACAAAGAGAAAAGCCCAGAGGCCAGCCTGAGAGCTCGCTGCTGTGTGTTCATTAACAAATTAATTACTGTTAATGTTTTCTGTTAGTTACAGTGGGACACTCACTTAAGAAGAAAGGAAAGTGAGAAGATTGGCAGTTAAGTAGCTTCTCCAAACTGTTCAGCCTGATGCACTGCTGATGATTTAACTTGTCTTTGTTGGAAGGAGAAGTAGCTATAGTGATGGTCCTGCAGAAATATGGCACATATTCTAACACTGAATTGCAAGTAAATTTGAGAGAAAACACTGTGTAGAAACCTGTGTGATGTATCTGTTACATGAATCTGTATTAATTTTCAAGAAATAATTCACAGATTCAAGTACTTCTTATTCAGCAAACTGCAAATGGTAAGAAATTGAATTTACTGCAGACTGAATGTCTTTTTAGTTGTTTAAAAGGACTCTTTTGTATCTTATTTGGCTCTTAAAATTATTTCATTCCTGATTATCTTGCTTCTTGTAATTTTTAAAGTGTGTATGTAGATCACATAAAAATACTAAACTTGTTTACCATGTACAAATTGCTCTTTGTTATTTAGCTGAATTGTGTATCAGCTGCTAAGATTACAGTCTTCAAACAATGTTCACTTGGTGATACAAGATACCATAATGGATGCATTACTAATCCATTTAAAAGCTCAGCTAAAATCCCAGGAAATAATCAAATGAAAACCTTTCTTCACAAGGTGGCCTTCCCACTTTATACCCCTGGTTATGTTGAAGACTACAGAAGTACCTGCATGAGTGTTGGTAGGTGCCTACTGACAGGAATGCCCAAATTTTTACCTCCTCAAGATATTCTTGAAGGCCCTGTCTTAGAATCCTGTGTATCTGTTACAAATGCCACTTCTGTTCATTCACCAGAACCAACAAAGCCTCTTGAAGAAGGTTGACTAGTTGGTATTAAGAATGCCAAGTAGTTACATCATTCACGTGAAATACCTGTAAGTGTAACAATGATTCTGCCAGTGGAATGATTTTATCAGCTTATCCTGTTCACCCAATTCCATGCAGTTACAATTTTTGTACAGCTCTAAACTTCCTTTGGCTGACTCACAGCTCTTAAACCCCTGTCTGTGCTCAGTGGGCGGCTCACAATGAGCTGCTGGGTTCATTACTAATGAATTATTAATTAATTCATTACTGACCCTTCCTGCTGGCACCAGTGGCCAGTGCTTTAATCCTAGGACAGAGGACTCGGGACAGGCTGGGCCCTGGAGCTGTTCCTGGCTGGTAGAGCCAGCCTAGAGCAATTTGTGGTCGTTTGCATTTAATTCCTGCTTTGTCTTTAGATCCAGGGTTTCTCTGCATCCTTTAGTGACTGTTCAAAATAAACTGTAAAAAAGTAGCACAACTGCAATGCTGTTGTCCAGTCACCTCCACCATGAACCCTTCCCTAAGAAACACAGAGCAGGCAGAGCTCTTACAGCTTTTGCAGGTGTCTCCATCAGTATTGGCAGACTGACTCTGCTTTTTCAGAATCTCATTTATTTAGAGATTCTCTCATTCATTATAGACAATGCAATGTGTCGACTTGGCTTTTGCAAATTAAATCAAAGTTCTCAATAATAATAATAATAATAATAATAAATCTCCCAAGGTTTATATGAGGCAGGATATTGACATAGTTATAAAGGCTTAAATTGATATGTCCATTAAGTAACATATTCTTAGGAATATAATAATTTCAAAGCCAGTCTTTTTAATGGAATATATTGTTGATGTGATAGTTGTAATCAAATTATACTACCTTACAGAATCTACTGCAAGTCATAAACCATTGTAGTTGAATTAATACAAGTATTTAGAGAAAGAACAGAATGGTATTAAAGATTACTGGCTCAAAATTGTGACCTATTGCTAAGGTGGGGTGTTTCTTTGTAACAATCATGTTTTATTGTACAGAATAATATCTACATGCTATCTGTCAAATTGATTAATACAAACCCACTAACAATGGGGTTGACTGAGAGCAGCAAGCTGATAATAAATGAGACTTGGTGAACCACCAGTGAACTAATGATGCTTCTGCCAGGACATATTAATGTTTAAGAACCTGGTATTTTGTTACCAGAATCAGTAATTGGTGCTTTCTGATACTGATGTCATTCTTTTTCCTCCAAAGAATGCAGAGATCTCAGTTCTGCTAGAAGTTTCAGGCCATTTCAAAGGTTCTAACCCCCCCACCCTAAAACATTTTTCATCCAATGTCTTGGAATTCTGAGAACAGATAATAGATACCTGTAGATAGTTACCTACTTGAAATTACAATGAGAAATATGTGGATCAGCTGTTTAAAAGAAAACAAAACACTTTTTGATCAAATCCTGCTGCTATATACCCTTGGAAATCTTGGACCCAGCCTTGGGCTCTTCCAGCTGGAACTTTAGGATATATGAAAAGAAACCTGTTCCACATGCAAACACATTATTCTCCTTGGAAACAATAGTAATGCTTCTAAATTGGCTCTTGAGTCACTTCTGGAAAAGTGATTAAACAATTAAAGAAAGCAAAGTATTTCTCTCCTTAATTTTCTATAGATGAGGGTATTTCAGTCAGCACCCTGCATCACATGGAATATTAACTTGATAATTGTTTTGTAAGTTTGGTAGTTGCATAGCATTCTGTATTCAAGGAAACACTTTACTATAGGAAAATATCTGTATGAAATACAAAATGTATTTTAAAATATTGATTAGCCTGCTTTGTGTCTCACATATTGAGTGGAAGATAAACCACTTGTTCTACAGTGGTGTGACACTGTACATTCCATTTATTTCTCACTCTACACTAACTGTACTTTTATAATCCAGTTATAGAGAACTTAGATTATTTATAAATTCCTTCTACAGAAATAATGAGTGCATACTTTTAATCAATATTAATGGCTTAGGGTTTTGTTCATAATGGCATGAATTTATTCTGGACAACAGCACTGAAATGTTTAGAAAGTAATTACTTTTCCAAATTTACAAATTGCTGCAAATAACTGGACTTAAAAAAAAAAATTACTGTTTTTTTATCACATCAAAACAGAATTTATTGCACTTCCCTGTAGGGGAATGAGTTTCTTTAACAAGATTTCGGAAAGCATCTCCATGCCATGACAGTAGTTAAACTGTGGCAAGTGGGTTTTTTTGACTATTAATCATTTAAGACACTAAACATTATAAAAATGTAAGTGTGGTTGAAAGTACAGTCTTTCTGAAAGGCTGTGCTTTCCTTCTTAGTTAACACTGAGATGAAGAACTCAGTATCTTGGATGTGGGACCAAGCCCATTGGCAACTGAAGAAGCTGAATTTCCCTTTTGACTTAGGGGAGGGATTTTTTTGTTGTTGTTGTTACTATTAAACTGTAGAAAAAAATATTATTAATTAAGGATATATATGTACAATATTCAATATTCAAGTATTAATAAACTGTAATATTATTTTAACTTGCTATGCTAATGTTTACATAATAGAATTTTTAAGCAAATGTATATATATAAAATTTTCTAAATGCTTTCTTGTTTTTTTTTTAATATCCTGTGGTAATTTTATTGTAACCAGGTTAAAATATGCTACTTTACCGGGAAGAAAATAAAAAATAACATCTTTTCTCTGAAGCAGAGTGTTTATACATCCTATTTGTCCTATTCAGCTGTTTTGTAATTGCTTCTTTGATTTATGTTTATTTTTTCAATGTGTTTGTAGAATGATGTATGTACATAACAGACTTTGTTAAAATCTTATTTCTTCACATGAGAAGTAGTATTTATTGAAAGCCATCTCGACCATTTCAGTTTATAATCACATTAGATAAATCACTCAAAGAGGAAGGCAAACAATGCCAGGCAATGCCATCACATTTGTGGAGTTTGGCTTTTTTACATTCAGAGTCCACATCTGAATGTTTTATTCCTTTTATTTTGCTATGATACAGTTGGCAATTCATGTCCAGTTCATTGCGGTGTCATAACTGCCACTTCCATATCCAGTTCATAACTGGATGCTTCCATATCATTTGATAAAGGAAGTTTTAGAAAGGAAGCATTATATGCATTTAATCAATTTCCACCAGACAAAGCTGTACTTTAACAAAACTGAAGTGTTGGTAGATTCCTCATACTCACGGAATAACCTGCTGGTTAATTCAATTACACTTGTTCAAGACACTACCGTTCTAGAGCAATCTAATTAGTTGAACAGTTCACGTTAAAAAAGACACTTACTGTAAAATTCACAGTGATGTTTATCTCCATCTTTTGAAACCTGTAGCAGGTTAGGTGTCATTACAGAAGTTAGATGACAGAACTTTTAATTAGTGTTGGCAGTCTTTAGGATTTTGGTTTTGCTTTTCATATCTCTGCTACTTAAGATCATAAAGCAAAATTATGCTGTAAGCTTTAAATTAATAGTTTCAGTCAAAGGGTTTTTTCCCTTTTCTGTCTGCTTGAGGTACTAAAGCACAAATAGCCCCAAGCTGTTGATGGGGACTGCACCAGGGGTGGAGTTTCAACCCTGCAGCACAGGTGTCTGTTCCCAGTGGGAGTTTCTTGGCCACTTGAGCTTTATTTCCTGCCCACCATCATGTCTGAGCCTTGGAACTGCATGGCAGGGGTAAAATCTGACCATTAGGGGAAAGACAAGCACATCCCCAGCCCTGGGCTGGAGAAGGCTGGAAAGCACAGGGTTGATGCTGTAACCCTTTACATGCTGGATTCCCCTCCCTTCTCCAGCTGCTGGAGTGCTGCTGCTAAGTTGCAAACTTTAAAATCCTGGGAAGAACAAGATCATTTGAAGGGACTACTGACCTTTCTGTGCATCCAGGCAAAGCTTCAGGTTGTGTTTGGAAAATTGTAACAGCTTGGCATTTCTACGTGGGCCTGCAGAGTTTAAAGTTGTTTTTTTTTAATCAGGAAAGGACCTCTGGAGGATTTTCTGGTGCTTTCTTTTTTTTCTTTTCTTTCTGTTTTTTTTTCCTCCTAAAAAAATTAAGGAAATAAGGAAAATTCTTTGTACTAACAATCTGTGAGAAGAAAGAGCAAAGATATATTTAAGATAATGTTTAGAGTAAGATTTTTGCTACTGCACTTCAGTCTTTCTGAATGACCTTTTAAGTATTGTGAGTGAACTTACTGTATTCCCAAAATTAAAATAGATAGCTGACATTTTGATATATTGGAAGTCGTGCTTGATTTTGTTCTAGAAAATCATCATGCAGATTGTGTGTGTGTGTCATGCCTATTTTCTGAATTATTCTTGCCGTTTTTTGACCTACACTGGGACTGCTGGCTTTTATGATGTGAGATTTGTAAGAACCACGGTGATAACTTCCTTTACTTTATGTCCAATTCAACAATATCTATGCCATTTCCAACATTTCTTAATTTCCCCATATTTTAAAGATGCTCAGCAAGTGCATATACCTTATCCCATACACTGTCACTGATAAATGTCTTTATTTTTAATGTCACCTTCTGGCCTTACTCATATGCAGCTTGTAATTGTAATTGGTTCAGTCACGTGGGCCCCTCATGAACAGATGTCCTGCCTTCAGAGCTTTGTGCTGAGCAAACTGCTGTGCTCTGGGTGAGCCTCTGCATTTCCACTTTGTTAAAAATACAAAGCCTGCAGCACCTTGGGCTTGGTCTTTCTGTGGGAAGCTCGTTGTATGCTTGGAGATTCATTTTTGCACCTGCTTGAGTTTGTGATATTTTTGGATCCTCCATCGCATCACTAAGATCTGCCCTTCCCCAGTTTTCTAGAATTCAGGTCTGACAAATTCACCCTTGCACAGGGCTTCAGCTCTGATTTTAATTACTCCATTTTCCTATTAAGAATATTTTCATGATTGATTTTATTCCTGATGCTGCATGTTGTTCAGAATCAGCTGAGGTACATCAAGGGTTTGTTTTACTCAGTGTGAGTTCTACGCCATCGACTTTTTGTGGGCTTGATCCCTGTATGTGTATTCACTTAAGACTGGACTCCATGATCCTCGTGGGTTCCTTCCAACTCAGAATATTCTGTGATTCTGTGGAACTTTGCATGACAAAAGTCTGTTTTTAATAGTTCCAACTAACATCTGCTAGAGCTGTCAAAAACAATGCTTTTCTTTGGGAATTATTGCTATTATAAAATAGATTTCATACTGCTATTACATAGCTTCAATCTGTGAAAATATTTACAGGTTAAGTGAATATTGCATGAAAGATTTAATCACGTTAATATTAATTTTAAATGCCTAATTTTTGTAAGCATTTTGCTTTTTCTTTATTTTATTCCCTATTTTTTCAAGTGCTAATTCATCCATGAAGGAAGATGCTTCAATATGTGCCAATTACACTGACAGTTTCTATATTTCAGTTTCTAGTTGGAAATTAAATTATGTTTATTAACAGTCCCAATTTTATATAGAATCATTGAATCATTCAGGTTGAAAAACACCTCTAGGATCAAGAAATCCAGCTGTTCCCCCAGCACTGCCAAGTCCCTTATTACCCCATGTCCCTAAGTGCCATATGTGATGCCTTAAGTTTTAGCTTTTCTATTTTTCAGATTCTGTGCTGCTTTGGTGTGTAGTTCTGAGGTTCATATTAAGTGTTGGTAAGCTCTCTTCACAGAGTGGGCAGATAAAACAATTCCTTTCCTAGATTGAGACTAAGGACAACTGATCCAAATTTCAGGCCCAAGAGCATAAACAACGGTGGGCTGAAGAGAGAAAAACAAGAAGGATGGGACTTCATAACCCAAAGCTGTAATTGGACTCCAATATACAAATGGACCAGAACTTTAAAAAGTGAGAGACCTTGTGACCAGTTGTCCATTTTGTGACCATTTTGGGTTTACCTTGGGTGTAGCCCTGGCTGTGCTCTTGCACTGCCCAAGGTGGATTCATTGAGGCCTTCTAATAAATCCCTACTTTATTCTTTAGCTCTGTCTAGTCTCTATTCTAGCTTAATCTTCTCAAGGCATCATATGCACACAACTTTTAAATCCCTCCAGGGACAGTGAGTCTGCCCCTTCCCTGGGCAGCTGTGCCAGGACTTGACAACCCTTTTGGTGAAGCAATTATTCCTGATATCCAATCTAAATCTTCCTTGGGACAACCTGAGGCCATTTCCCCTCCTTCTGTTGCTGGGGAGGCCAACCCCCAGTAACCTGGCTGCACGCTCCTTCCAGGTAGTTGGGGAGAGTGAGACGGTCCCTCCTGAGCCTCCTTTTCTGCAGGCTGAGCTGCCCCAGCTCCCTCAGCTGCTCCTGGGGCTCCAGCTCCTCCCCAGCTCTGTTCCTTTCTCTGGACACCATCCAGCAGCTCCATGTCCAGTTCTTGTCATGAGGGGCCCAGAGCTGGACACAGGACCCGAGGTGTGGCCTCAGCAGTGCTGGGACAGGGGGACAGTCACTGCCCTGGTCCTGCTGGCGATGTTGTTCCTAAGAAAATTTTCAGGTGCCTTCCAAAGAGGGAAGATAGGCTTATAGAGAACTAGAAATCAAATACAATTTAATATAGTTAAGTAACATTCTAGCTACAAATCAAAGCAAGTAACACCTCAGATGTCTGCCATTGGAAATATATCTGGTTTCCACTGATGTACACAAGCAAGTGTATTCCTTAACTGCAAGACTAAATAAAAAAATAATGTCCTTCATATTTGAGCTGCTGAGCAGTTTGAGGAATCTGCTTTTCAGATCTGAGCTTTAGATACACTCTAATACTTTGTAGCAATTTAGCTACCCAGCTTTATCTTGAAGCAGCTCAAATTCTCAGTGGGCTTTTGTCTAATACAGTGATGGAACACACAGTTCTTTGTGCACCCAAATGTGTTACGTATGGCTTCAAGCAGCTAAAAACATGAGAGGCATTTTTGCAGTGGTACTTTAATTTCAAACAATGCATTAGATATAATTGTCATTTTTGGAAACCATCTGGTTGATATTTTTCAAAGGTGGAAAAAAAAGTGTGAGCTGGCAGATGAAATACATCAGTACCTCTGAGCAGTTGAAAATACAAGGTAATTAGATAGTAGAAAAAGGAAAAATAAAATAAAAAAAGGAAAATAAAAGAAAGCACATGTTGTGACCCATCAAGAAGCAACAGAGAAAGTGAGTGAGGAATTCAATGTAGGAATACATTAAAAAATGTTTAAAATTACATCAAACTGCCACCATATGTTCCATAATGAGATAAAACAAAGTGGGTAATGGATCTGTTACCGAGTCTGTCAAGCCATAGGACCCTTTGGATATGTCAGTAATTAATAAATAACATCTGCTGTCAACTGCTGTACTTAATCAGCATGGGCAGGGTTCTCCTCCCTGCATGACTGAGGGTACACTATGATAGTCTGCTTTTCCTTAGGGATTGAAAATGTCTTTGACCACACTGCTGTATGCAGAACTCCTGCTAAGATGTAATTAATGGGAAATCTGGACATGCACAAACAGCAGAACACAGCTAGATTGGCACTATCAGTGCAGACTGAGAGCTCTGACTACCTTTGATAATTTTTCTGTCAGATAACTCCTGATGGCTTCAATGCCCCACTGTGTTTACAGATTGCACCTTCAGTGGCTGAGCAGCCTTTTCAGATATGCAGAGAGACTAATGATAACCCACTACCTCATTTAAAGATGCAGAACAGGTATGATCTTGTTTTGCTGATAACAGGGACATGAAAATGTGTTAAGGCTTGTTAATTGACTCCTTGGTCACAGAGAAATTGTCAAATGCAATGCACCAATGCACCTTGAGAACTACCACCAATATATGGGAAAATAAAAGATCCTGAAAGTCTCAAAAGAAGTGAGTTTCAAATCTTCTCTGAGTTGCAGCAGTAGTGGAAGTCTGCAGAAGTTGATCTATTTATCCTACCCATTTCTGAATCCATCCTGTCCTGAGAATTCACAAGGTTCCTTCAGACCTCCAGACCAGAGGAATACTGGATGCACTGAAGTAGCTCTGTGCCCTTTAAGTGCAGCTGATACAGGGAAGTGGGGATTTGCAGAGCAAAGAGCTGACCTTTCATTCATATCCACATGTTCAAGAATGGATTTAAATACAAGTCTTAGAACTCTTGTGCCAGAACAACAATTTGAAATAATGAGATTTTCCTTTAATCTTCATCAGGGTTCATTACACAGATAATATACAATTCATTACATAGATAATGAATATCTAATTAGCTAAGATAACACTCTAAAAAAAAAAGCGCTTAAGTTGGTAAATAATTTTTGTAAATTTAAGTAAATTTGTTTAATCACAATTGGTTGCTAATGCAGGTGTTACTGTGCTGATGCAATGTGAGTTTTAAGCATCCCCTCTGCTCTGATCAGACTGGTCTGGGTTGCAGAGAATAATTTGGTTTCTGTGATTATCCCTTTGCTCTCCCATGAATTGCGATAACAAAATACCAACTCTAAATAATAATTGTTTTAACTAAGATAATGCAGTATCAAGACAGTCATGGGGCTGGACACTGCACAGTCCCATTTTGAGGAGCAGTGCTCCTTTGTCTCTGCTTGCTTCGCTTTGCCAACACAGGCAGTCCTCTCCCTTCTCTGTCCCATTCAGATGGGTTAGCAAACATGTAGTAAACACCTCTCTTCTTAACCCACCACTGAGAGCAAGTTAAGGCTGAGAATCTTCACTCCAGTTTGTCTTTGCACATGGACTGTTCTGATACCATTTAAAGAACAGAGACCCCTTATGAGTTGCACTTTGGTTGTTCACAAAGAAGGCATCTAAAATATGAAAAATATTGTTTAACCTGACAATGTAGTTCTATTTAAGAAACAGAAAGTGTGCTGTATAATATATGCAGACACCTCTGTCATGAAGCCTTATGGGGTTTCACACCCAATTATCTGTGACCACCTCTGGTTACCATAGCAATTCTCTCTTAATTAGAAATTCACCCTCTGCTCATGGCCTATCTGTGCCAAAGCATGAAATTCTGTTACACACTTGGGCATTTTATTTATTTGTATATACATTGACTGTAATTCACTGTGTCAAATGACATCTACATCCAGTAGTACTCTGGATTTTTGACTCAAACATTGATTAGAATTGTAATTCTTCAATGTGTCCTTGACCCACTTTCAGTCTGTGTATAAGGGGCAGGCCACTAGGAGAGAGGGCAGTGATGTTGGAGATGTTAATACTTGAAATAATATGGTCAGTAAGGTGGAAGCAGCTCTCTGACTGCTGCTCAAGAGGAAGGACTCTGTGAAACCTTCCACCTGCATTCAGGCTCAAGTTAGTTTTATAACATTTTCAAAAGGAAGGGTTCTCTGCCCATATAAGAAGTATTTGATAATGCGCAAAGTTGTCCATAAGGTGGACAAAAACCACTACAGGGGTGTTTTAGTGACAGATGTTAAGACATTTATTCCTTCTCTAAGAAAAAATGAGAGGAATGAGAATAACTTAAATGCACTGTAAGAAGGCAATTCTAAAAGTTGGGCATCATACCAATGCTCAGGGCACAAGCTCAGAAGCCAATGATATGATCCTAAACACTGCTTCCTGTAATCCTGGGGAGAGCAGAATCTCATAATTCTTGGAGTTCAGACCAAAACTGTAGTGTCAAAAATCTCTGTGGTTTCTGATCTAAGTACAGAACCTCAAAGTACAAACAACTCTTTCTAAGATAAACCAAATCGTCAAACAAAATGCTACAGCACGGATCAGTTATTTTGAGGGAACAGGACAAAAATAGAACATGATTCAGAAATTTACTCAGATAGTGCCTTTATAAGACCAATTTAAGAACTTCCTAAGCAGAATAGAATAGAAAAGTAAAAGACAAACTAGCATGAACTCATGCATTGCAAAGTCCAGAGACTGGTTTTGAATGTTTGATCCACTTGTTGCAACATCCAAGGGCTACAGGCTTTTAGTCTTTAATCTCGAGTTGCTGGGCCGCAAGAAGTTTAGGACTGTACTTTGAGAGAATTGAGACAGAACATGAGACATTCATCTTAAAACAGAAGGCTACTCCGTCTACTGTCTTTCACAAAGATCTCTACTGCAGGCCCTGACATACAATGAGAGAGGCTTTAGCATTTACATAAACTCATCAGCCAGGTTGGAGTGCAATGCCATGTGGAGAAATTGTCATTTACTGTGTGATATGAAGCTCATATAAATTCTGTTATATCTTACTAATATGTAACATGATGAGGAGCACAAGCAGAAGCAGTCTTACCTTCTGCCATATATTGCACCAGGTCTCCAGATGCTCATGAAATACAGTTTTTTGGTTATTGCTCAGGAATGCCACTGTTACATATGAGCAGGACCAGACAAAAAACAGCAGAAGAAATCCAAACCAATTTCAGCCTTGTGATCATGATGTGGACAGGAGATGTCAGCCAGGTGACAGCTGAACTCTGTCAGCTTTTATTTTTTTATTTAGTGCTTCTCCCAGCTTATTCAGATGCTGGATTTAGAACTAAAATGCAGTTGTTATTTTTTCTGAACATGCCTGGCATAGAAAGAAATGGTGTTTTTAATTTAATCTGTCTGAAAATATTCTTTAAAAGAGTAATAAATAGTTCACAAGAAGCACAAGTAAATTGGGTAATTGGCATGTATCTTTAATTACAATTTTAGCCTTAATAATTGTTCTTGAGTTTGCTGTACAGCACTATTACCATAAGCAAACGTGCCTATTTTAAAATGTAATGTCACAGTGCAATTGATTAAGGTAAAATGAGATTATCCAGCAGTGAAAGCTTCAGTGACTGCTCAGGGGAGCAGTCAGCATGTATACCTATATGTTTGCCAACATTCTCAGTATAAACTAAATGACTTGTTATATGGTATCTTTGTTGTGCCTGGATTCTGATTTTCTATGAGTCATCCCTTGATTTACTGAAATAGAATAAGATGAGTAAGAGAGTCAATTTATAGGGAAAAAACTCTGCAAGCTGTGTAAGGTCCAACACAGTTACAGAGGGATTATTTAACTTCTCTGTGCTCTTTATTGGCTCTGTATTTCATACCAGAACCCTCCTGCCATTGGATATCTTCTGCAGGGAGGAGTTCTATAAAAAACCTCACGAAGAACCAGGCTCAGTCTTTATTACTGCATAGACCATAACAGTTTTCTTTCTGATTAACATTTTCTATTGAATTGGATTCATCTCTAGGCACATAGCATGTCTATGTGATGAAGGGGATAAAAGCAGTTTTCTATTACCACCACATTAAGTTGGGATTGGATTTTGCATTATGAGTTATCATCTTATTTTACATATTGCTAAACAGAATGCGATGTTCCATTTAGATGTAACTGATCTGGGACGTGAGGGAATTTTAAGCACTTGTATAAGGACAAGAGGAGGGAGCACATCTGGCATGTTTAGATTTTTAGGCTGTCTTCAATGTATAGCATCCTACAATTATCATACGGATGTTTTTCACTGAGAGGTAAAAAAAAAACCTGTGCAGTACATTTGACTATGCCATCAGGAATAGTCTGAAAAATCTTTAATTGCAGTATTAAGAAAATGAAATAGCAACTGTGTCCTGCAGAGAAGTGTCAATCCTGAGAATCCTCTAGCTGTGCAAGGGGCGACCACATACTGATACAGTTTTACAAAGTACAAAGCCATACTACAGGGACATATTCTTAAGGCTGAAGCTTTCCCTCAAGACTCATTCTTTTTAAATTATTCAGAGTAAAAGGATACTAAAGAAGTTATCTACCCTAATGGATAAGTGGTAGTGCTAAAGTTGTACTTATATAGTATTTAGTTCAAGTTAAGCTACTGTGTTAAGCTACTGTGAAAAGCATTTTTTTTAAAATAACAGTTAACAATTTACTTTTGTTTTGATTTCTAAAAGCTTCATTTATTTGTGTTTCAACTGTTCACTGTTATGTAACTGTTCCTATGGCCCATGGAAATCAGGTTCAGCCTGAGGTTAAATGGTACCTTGTCAAAGCAGGGATGTGACCCAAGATGAAGGACTCGTATAACTCCGTTTGTTTTCCTGCCTTGTAAATCTTCTGCCTCTGCGTACATGGATGCGTAGGAAGAGGAGAGCAGATGTGAGGGAAAGGTCAGGGATGCTGTGAAGTCTGTGAGGCTTTCCTTTTACTTTCTATGAGATTTAGATGACTCCTTCTTTCAGATACATGAAAACATTCCTCAGTGAACATTAGTGTTGTTTATTTTTAGCAAAGTATAGATCAGGAAAGAAAGTACAGACCAGGTAGCATGCACATACCAAATGCCATCCAAATCCAGTGTTGACCCACTGTCAGTATAAAACTCAACTAATAAGAAGATTCCCTCACATATGAACATATTTTCTATATCCATATCAAAGAACTGAATATCTGAAATTTCTAAACTGAAACAATTTGTGCATCTGTGTGGGTATGCAGTTTTAGTAAATCCAAATTACAAAGTTTGCCAGTGCACTGGAGAACAGAGAATTGCTTCTTTGTGGCTGCACATATTTTTTTAGATTTGAGTGTAGTAAATGGTTCTGACTTTGACATTATAACAAAGGATAATCCTATGAACAGTTCAAGTTAATATGTTCTATTAGCTATAAGCAAGGGATAAACCGTGATCATTTTCCCATTAGAGGTGGGTTAGTTGAGGCTGTAATGGAGTACACGGTATTTTAAAATCAATGCCACCATAGATTAACTGTACCTTCTATTGAGAGACATTGAGAAGGATTCCCAGTACTTGGTTTCTCCAGATACGCCACATTCTGATGAAAAACATCCAGGAAACTTGATCCATGGGGTGAGCCTACAGCTCCTCCCCACAGGTAAAGGAAACCAGACAGAGTTGCTTTGTCTAAATGTGACTCTTTGGCTGCTGTGACTCTTGATCTCCAAGTTCTATTTGTTTTTTATTTGTTATCTTGCTTTTGCTTGTAGGTTAGAGTTTTACAAGGACATACAATTAAAGGAAAAAAAAAAAGCAGCTGTGCAATTGGTTTATTCAGATGTTCAAAATGTTTCCCAAAGTTTATTTTCCTATTTCCATGTGTGTTTCTCCATGTCTGGCAAACATAGGTGCCAACTGATCATTTTGGAACTGGGTATCATCTAATGCTTTTCTTGCTCTGGTATCAGGTTTGTACATACTGTACTCACATTTTCCTCTGTTTCAGCCTGGCATTACACAGCTTGGAAAGCAATTTGTCTGGGTTGCTGGCTGGCTGAGCACACAGCGCACACGGTGCTTGCTGGCTGGCAGCTGGCAAGTCATCTCAAGGATACCTGTTCTGCAAGGAACCAGAAAAAGTTGTTGTTACTGTATCCTTGGAAAGGAAGGCTGGTAGCAGACAGATGTTTGCATGGTGCTCTCTCTTTGTGGTAGTGCAAGAACTCAAAATGTGCTTACACCTGTACAGTGAGTTGGAGAGAGACTGCCATGGACTACAGCTACACATAGGCAGTTGGGCAGACACTGTTTTGGAAGGAGGGAAAGGATATTGGGTGAGTAAGTCATGGAAAAGATGACATAGAGCTCAAAGCTTGTAAAATAAGGTAATTCCAACTCCATCCCTTCAAGAGTATGTTCATTATGAACTTATATGCCAATTTTCCTTCTTACTCTCACAGAAACAGCAAATTTTTATGGATGGTGAGGAGTCTCTTTTTGACCTAATGTATTCTGAAACACAAGTGAGAGTAAGCTTGAACAATCCAGGAACATTTAACAGGAAATGGTTAAGTGGGGAAGAGGCACAATTGTTGCTTAGGTGACGTTCCTTTGTTGCAGATCAGAGATCTCATTACATCAATTAGTAGAAGGATGGAAATGAAAACAAATAACTTTCACTATTCTTTTTTGTAACGAAGTTGTGCCTGAGGAAAAAGGCACTGACTTCCACTGGTGAAATCTGTGCAAATGTATTTCTCTTTCATTAGCTCATTGATGTAAAGGAATTCCAAGGTACTTCCACTAAGTTTTTAAGAATCAGCTCATGCTCTGAGGATAAGCACACCTCACTTTGAGTCGTTACAGACACTCTGTACTGTCTGGCAGCAGACATGAATGGCATGAAAAAAGTAATTCAGGGAGAAAAGTTGTTTATTCAGCAGTCATACAATTCCAGCATGGAAGCCACTGGCATAAACAAATGAAAGCAATTTATGTATGTACATAAAGAACATAGTGTGAAATTCTCATTTGTAAAGTGGTATAATGTACTACAGAGGCTTTTTAGTGTGAAAGAAAGGCATCAGGAGCAATTCTGAAACATATAAAACTGACTGATTGTCTATAACGCTCCTCAAAAAGAGCCATGTGAGAAAACAAGGCATCAATAAAGGGTATTGTAAAATATATTAAAGCAGCATACCAACAGAAAACCTGTTGTGTATTCAGTCCAGTATTTACAAAAGGACTTATGCTCCAGAATTACAGTCAAACAGTAAAGCTTTGGGACTTCATTGTTTCCCACTATTCTTAAAGAAGTAATTTCTCTAATTTAAGACATATTAAACCCCTTCAAAAAAACAAATTCAGGCAATGAATTCAGGTATTATTCAGATAGTGAGTTATGCTCAAAAGCATTCACAAGCAATTGCTCACTGTGTGAAGCAAATAGACTTTCATTCAGCATGAGAAGTGGATGTCCTTCCCTCAAGAACTACATAAAGATAAAATCAGGAAGTGCCACCTACCTTTCATCTATTTTTTGTATTCCCCAGGTCACCTTATTAACACAAATAACACAGGACTAATTCTTGGTGGAGATTTTAAAAAGTAAGCCTCATTATTTATTTTTTCAGGATTTGGTGAAAAGCACATATAGTGTTTCTGCTTGAGATTCTTCATTTTCGCCTTTATATTAAACAAAAGGGCCTATTTAGAGACAAGTTTTCAGCAGGTAAAATAAATGCATTCAACCATTGTGCAAATTCTGTAAGATTCAAACTTCTCACAAAAATAGAAGTCCACATTGTAAAAATACAGAATAGATATATACTAGAAATAACATGGCTTAAAGTGTTTTTAATGTATTATGAAATACAAATCAGACATACATTGCCCAGTATGTAAGATTTTGTAACTGTATTAAGAAGTCTAGCTTCACACCAATAAAGCTTCCATCTATAATTCATTTTTAGTAAAGTAACATAATCTGTATATTAATATTTTAATATAGTAAATGCTCGGAGAGACAAAGAAATGAAATTTTGGTAGGCAAAGATATGGACACACTACATTTACTGGCCAGATCTTAGCTCCCCTTGGGGTTCTGATTTTGTGGCCCATTAAGCACATTCTTGGTTTTTACTTTTCCTAAAGAGCATGGCACATAAACTCAGCCTGAACTTTGAGATAACACTTTTGTGTTTTTCTCCTCTTGAAAATTGTTGAGTCATTTCAGTATGGGCTTATCTGGCTGGTAGAGGAATGGATCTGTTTTCAGGCAAGAAGAGAGGAGCTCACAAGTCAAGTTCACCCAGACCCACATTAGTGCAGTACTGCCTCTCCTTCCCTCGCCCCAAACTGATTTTACATTGTGTGGAGTGAAAGTTGGTCATAGCTGAAATCTAATCACCTGCCAGACACTAAGCCATGACAAGATGCCAGATTTGATGACTTCTGTACCGTCAAAAAAACTCCTGCAAGGGTCTGGAAGTACCGGGAGTAGCCAAAGTAGAGAAGCCACGCCCCTCCTTTTATTTGAGTTAGAACTTGAGTGACGAACTCAGAAAATGCCGTGGTTGAGAGTCTGAAAAGCGAGCACTAGGAATGCACAGGACAAGAGGAACATGTAATAGCTATGGTTGGTCTGCATAAAAACTGAAAAAACTACACTGTAGAATTCAATCACTCTGTTGTGTAAACCAGAAATTGCTTTGGGCAAAAAAAATAAAAAAAGGAGTAACTTCCATATTAGAGAGCTTAAGCTATAATTTAGCAAAGTTAAAATTCATATAATCCTATCATCCTTTATAAAACACCGGAATTAATATTGTTTGAGAAAATAAAAAGTTAATCAATATCGCACCTACGAAAATTAATACTGTTCACAGAAATAAGATCAGCCAAAGGCAGCATGTACATCTTAATCAGGGAACACAAAAGCAAGAGCTCTGGGGGAACCTGGAGTGGTTGTCTAGGAAACAGCAACAAAAACCCCGGTATATGAATTCTGCTGCTAACAAGCAGTCAAGGTTCATGAAGACAGTACAACTTTTCAAGAGGCAAATTCTGAGAATTAGAATCTTTTCCGAGAATTCCCAGATAACATAAAGTTTCAGAAATGTCACATAATTTAGACAAATAGGTGTGATGCAATAGACAAAAAAACCTTGCAGCATTGTAGATCGCCTGAGCCAGTGGCCACACCTGGCACCCAAATTTTGCATTTTTATGAGTGGTTGGTTTTTCTGAAGCCATCTTCATATCCACATGTAAATAAGCACTGGTAAGTGTCTGACAGTGACATATTTACTGTAGGTGTTAAATCTGTGCACAGTACTTGTATGACAATGTTTAAAGCCAGCAGAGTATTGTACTTTCCCAGTTGTAACAGGCTGGTGGGATGAGGTACTGGCAAAACATTATTAAAATTTATATATTTGCTTGTTTTTTAATGTCATGCACATCTTCGCTTTCTGCAGATCAATCTGGAATGTCAGACAACTGCAACACATCATATCCTTTCATATCAGTGACCCTTGGGTTTTCTTCCAATCAATTATCGGTTTCACTTGGGAAAAGCAAATTGAGAGTTCATAAACAAAAATTGAATCTTCTAATTATGTTACTATCCTGGATATCTGCAGTGTCCAGGGGTCAGCAGTAAAGGATGAACTTTGTAAATTGCCTGGTCTAACAATAAAAAAGGCAAAGTGTCTGGGTTTTTTTTCTTCCCCTCCAATTTGCAGCTGGGCAGTATTACAGCAAATTGAGAAATTTCAAGTGTTATTGATTGCGACTTTTTTTCCTGTCACCTTTGACAGATATTTTGGAGCAAGGATACTGGTACCTGAAAAGAGTCTTTTAACTGTAGTTAAGGAACAGTTACCTGGGTAATACCGCAGCCCCTGCGTGGCCTCCTCTCTGAGCAGCAGGTGCCTGTATCTCCATGGCACAGGAAGAAAGGCTGATATGATAAAGAGTAATGCATTTAGAGTATGCATTAATAATGTATAATGTAATGTAGTAATGCATTAAAGATATTTTAATATGTTTATTTAAACATATTTTGTGTCATCCTCCTAAATTTCACCTCCTCTTGGATACCTGTCAGCCACCCCACCTCATGGAGACAAGGCTGAAACCTGAACAGAGCAACGGGGACATGTATCAATCCTGTGGCCAGGGAGGGCACACGGTGCGTTCTGAGTCCCCGTTATCAGGCACTCGATGAGCTCGGAGGGGGTGGCATTCGGCTGCAATAAAGTCACAGAAAGCACAGACGGATGAGCGCCTTCCAGCGCCGCTCCGCAGAGAGCCGAGCCCTCCCTCAGGTGCCTGGAGCACTTCATGTGCCCTTCAGCCGCTCTTTTTGCCAGCTGAAATCTAAATTTCAGGCTTTGCCACAAGCTTTCGTCCCTGCGCAAAGCATCTGCCACCTTTTTGGCTGCGGAGGGGTTTTCTTCGCTGAAAGGTCACCTCAGCTCCCAGCAGCCACTGCTGGCTGCCGATCAGGGCTGCTGCGGAAACTTTTCCCTATTCATCAATCTAACGTTTTCCCATATTCTCTTCCGCAGGGTGCCCTCCTGTAAATTAAAACCGGGATGATTTTCCCGTGCTCACCCTGCCGCAGTTAACAGTGAAGGGCAGTGGCTGTCCCCGGCCATCCCCCGCTTCAGCCGCCACAGCCCGAGCTGGGGGAGCCGGCGGCCTCCGTAGAGGATGGGAACTGCGGCGTCTGCTTTGCCAGCATCTCCAGAAAACACGGTTTAGAGCAGATCCCGAGGCTCCCTCCTCGCAGCGGCTCACAGGCGTCGTGGGAGCGTGTTCGCGTTTCCCTCACAACCGGCTGGGCGCCGTCCCCGGGTTTCTCTCACGAGCGGCCCGGCGTTGTCCCGGAGTGCCTGGGTTTGCCTCACAGGCGGCCCGGCGTTGTCCCAGGGTGCCTGGGTTTCTCTCAGGAAGGTGTTCCCAGCCCCAGTGGCGGCCGGCTGGGTACCGATCCCCGGGGAGAATCGCCCGAGCAGTTTCTAGAACCGTCTGAGGGCTCAGCCCTGCCCTGAGGCCTCTGCCCTGCCCTGAGGCGCCCTGCCCGCCTTCCCTGACCTCCCCTGGCATGGAGGACCTTAATAGGAATAATATGCTAAAACACAGCTTTTAGCCCTAACGTTTGTGCTGCCCACGGGTGACCCCACCAAGGTTACAGAGCTCTCCGGGGAGAACACGCTGTGGGAAGCAGCGAGCCGCCTTGATCCCGGCGTGCCGCTGCTGGCCGGGGTGGCTGCCGGCTGAGCAGAAAGGCAGCAGATGTTTAATGTCTGTCTGTGAAATGCGAAATGCCACCAGGCTCTTCACTGCTCAGCCCGTTACGGTATTTCCCTTATGGCTGCCTCCCTTTTGTTCTTCCTTGGCAAGCTAAACGAGGAAGGAACTCGTGAATTAATAGAGGAGGAGGTGTCAAAATTTAAATGATTTTTTTCTTGCTAGTATTTACTCAATTTGCAACACTTGTCACTGAGGGAAGTAATATAGTTACTCATAAAAGAGAAATCCGGAGGCTTTTAATGTAAGAGTTGTTGAGGCAGGAGCTTCTGGAGGAAACCTGCCTTTTCTCCCTCCTCTGGAAGGTCAGTAGTTACCCTTGGTCCCAAGGGGTGTGAGTCCTCTGCTCTCACCATTAACGTCCTTAGCTCATTTGGCAAATGGTTCACTTCTTTTTACAAAATATATAGCAAAGATACTTTAATTAACTTCATAATTGGTTTTTGAAACTTAAAATCACAACTCATTCCTAAATAGGTATTTGTGCTATAGATGAAAACCCTCAAAAAGCCTGGAGACCAGAAACCTTTTAGCTCTTCAAAATTAAGCTCAAAACCTTTGTCCTTTCTCTGTTCATTCCGTGTTACAGACTCAATGATCTTTTGTCTTTGAGTATATTCGTTTTTCCCTTGGTACTTTACTTCAGCAGCACTCACCAGGCAAATTAATCTAAAATGAAGTTTACAACAATGTATCTGAAGTTTTCAGGACCCAGAAGGACTTGATTTGTGTAATGGGACAGGATTTAATTCAGTTGAAATTTTTAACACAAGTTTAAGGAGCAGCCCTTCATAATTCTTTAGCCAATTATACCTAACTGCTCAGAGATTATGTATTGTATGTGCTTTCAGTTAATTGTATAGCACCTCATCAAATTGGTAAATACAATTGTCCTCAGCTTTTGATAGACTACAGAAGGAGACACAGATATGAATAACTTTCCTGGAATGACAGATGGGACTGCAGCAAGAGTCTGGCCATTATGTTTCAGTTACACTAATATGTTATGGGTCAGCATTACAAAATAAGCCCATTAACGCTGTAGAGAAAAAGAAAGTCATTGGCAGAACAAGGAAAAGAATTTATGAATACCATTTCCTAATCCTTCAGTCTAAACACTAAACCCTGTTGTCATTAAGAATTCAAAACCAGAGAATATTGTTATTCCTAAACTGCAATCGTGCATTTTTATTCAAGGTTTACCTCATGTATTGTAATGTGTTATGGAAGATGTTGACAAAGTGGAATTTCTTAAAGGAATGACAATCTGTCATGCAAAGGCTGCTTTATTTGCAGTGTCTGTGACTCAGTGGACTGATGATACTGTCACTTGGAAATTCTAAGTGGAAGAGGCTACAAATAAACGAAGTCTCTGTCTTGCCAGTCATATGCAAGGAAAAGCTCTCTGATGAAGAGAAATTATATAACTACATAAGCACAGCATTTTTTATGCAGCCCTGGAAGCAGCCCCTGTTGTTCTCTTTATGGGGCAAGTGAAATGTGCATCACATACAGGTAAATGCATGTTTACTCTATAGATTTCTATAGGAGAAACCTGACCCTGTCCATCTTTCATTGTGAAGGGTTTTGGACAACTTCTGCATTTGAAAAAGAACAGGTGTGAAGTAAATGAAAAATAATGTCTGGACCATGAGGAGTTACTTCATTAGCTCTCAAAACATGGAACAGAAATTAGTTCTCAAAACATGGAGCAGAACTCTCTGGCATCTGCAGCAAAGTGGCCTAGAAAGACTTTCACGGCTTGATCTGCAACATAATAGCTGTGGAGCAAGAAAATCCCATGTGGTTCATGTTCATGATGTCTGTTGTTACTGGTGATTAAAAAAAAAAAAAAAAACCAAAAAATAATCCTTGATTCTTGTGCTAATTAGTGTATGGCATCCTGCAAACCACCAAGATAACTATGGCTGATTTGGTTATTGTGGTAAACATATAGAAAAATTAGACAGAAACATTACCCTCACAAAAACTTAAATATTGCATTAAAAAAATATAGAGTGAGTCCAGTATTGGTGCCTGCTGCTTTTAGAGGTGGGAGGATAATTCATTACATAGGATTCAAGGAGCAGAGGCAGTCACAGGCTGTGTTTTCTCCTTGAGTATGGATGGGCTGTATTTGTACACATTGGTTGGGAGTGTTTTGGATCATTATAGCTATGCCTCTTATGAAGTGTAGGTGTTCACATTCCTGACTCTCACAGAGCTGTGAGGGCTTGGAAAAAACAGTCTCTGAGCTGGTGTTGAATGTGTGTGTGGGGCTTTCTTTAGCAGAACCAGAAATCTTTGCCAAGCTCTCGGGTAATGAATGAACTTGCTGAAAGCCGAGGATGTAAAGGTTAAATGGAAGAAGGAAGGTAGATCAGGGTGTGTTTCTTGAAGGTGAGCTATAGGGGAGTTCAGGGATTCAAGCATTAATAATTGGGTTCTGTGCATGTTTATCATAGGCAATTATTGGGTACATCACTGCTGCCTTTGAAGTGCTGTGTCTTCTCTCCTCCTTCGCAATAACCCAAAACTGGATGCCAGTTTTCTTCCTTGTGTGAAAAGAAAGTTTGTGCCTTTCCTATGAAGATCATGAAAAGAGTAATCTTCCCCTCTGGCTTTCCTTCTGTACCACTGAAGTAGAGATACTGGGATGACTCCTCTAGAAGACACAGCTCCACCTCTTATTTCCATACTTTCTATACATAGCAAATCTACTTTCCTGTTTCTCTGGGAGATTTGGGAGATTTCTTTAGTGCTTGAAAATGAAGCATCATTTTCTTTTCCACATGAGAGCACCCAACCTGATCTTCTGGCTACATTAGGAAAAAAGAAGTGCTATAAAACACTCAGGCATGGCATAATAGCCTCTTGATGGATGTTTCCCGTGTCAACAATGCTATTTGAGACCATTGCCTGAACCCCAGGTTTGCACAATTTCCTACTTTCAGAGTGACTTGTGAGATTAGTTCTAAAGTCACTTAGTATGAATTCTAAAAAGATAGGGCATGAACAGAAGCAGACCTGCTTTCCCTCGTCTTTTAATATCATAAAAAACTGTGTAAGTAGACCACGGAGAACAGGAATTGTAATGAAATTTGGTTAATTTTCCAGTTTCTCTAGCTTTTACATTTATTGAGCTGATTCTTATTGAATAAGTCTCTATCTTATTGAATAAGTCTCTACATAATCATCCTTTTGCAGGGTTTATCTTCCATGTGTTTGGAGTCAGTGTTGGTGGTTTTCACAAATATGTCTGGTGTTACCTTGGGACACCATGTTTCTTAGACTTTTCATTCTTGCTGTGGTTACTTGGTCACTTTGATCTCTCCTTACACTGGCGATATTTCCAAGCAGTTCTGGAATAATTAATGCTAGTGACTTAAATCTGACACTGTTGGTAATGGACACTTGGTTTAGATGTGATTTAATAATAGATATGATTTAATAATAAAGCTGCAGAACAGAAATATTCACACATGATTTCTTTTAAAAGAAGCTCTGGTCTTTATAGGGTTTTTGCAAAACAAGTGTACACACTTCCAAATATTAGGTTTTCTAAACTATGAAGTGTATGGGGCAGCAGGCTTGCCATTAGCTCTGTTTTCTTGTTTTTCAACAGTAAATAGCAAGCTAACTATTAAACTGGAAATGGCAAACAAAAATTATAAAGGAAGAATATGTGATGCAAACTCTGGCTTCTGGGGAGGTAGAAGGCAAAAGGGAAAGAAAATAAAATATCCAGTTTTCTCAGATTTTCATTTAATCCCCTTCTTGTCCATATGAATGTATTGTAGAATGTAAATCTATTACCTCATATTCCCCAGCCTTTTCAGCAGCCTTGCTTTTTATAACATGCTGTATTCAAATTTAGACTAAACTTAGTGACTTCTCCAATATTTTATTTCAGGTTTGCATATAAACAGTAAATCTACAACTCCAAAAGGAATGCAAATATTACATCTGTCATAATTAGCATTAAGACATTTAAGAAAAATGGAAAAGGGATTTATGGTTTTGCTACATGAAAAAGCTATTTATCATTATAAACCTTCATTGGAAGTTGTCATCTGAGTGATGTTTTTGGAGATTGCATACTAGGGAAGAAAAGAAATACACCTGCTTTTGTCATTAGCTTTCCTTATGATAACAGTGAATTGTCTTGCTCTGTCCTTTAGTCTGCTAATATATCAAATTGGATTTGCTTATTCATCTGTGTGGCAGTTACACTGTGAAGTGTTTCCATCCATTTCACAGAGCCATTAGTAATAACAAAGTGTTGATATGTTTAATACTACAAGACAGACTATCTCACAGTTCCTGTTCTCAGGATGCTGTAGGGTCTGGGAGACTCTTGAAGTGTTCCTAACATTATTTTCATATTCTTTAAATACTTTGCAAGATTATATAAGACTTACTTACTTGGGTAGTACTGGTTTTTTTTTTTTTTTAAATCTTATCCTCAAGAAACTTAATGTTTTCTTACAAATTTATTTTAAGATGAAGTAATAAAAATTAGGTGTCTCCCTCAAGGAATTTCCTTTCAGTTAAAAAAAAATCTTAAAAGAATTGCCTTTTGATAGGCTTTTCCCTTGTGCTTGCTGGCTTACAGAAATCTGAGTAGGTCTGGTTATCCTATGAGGATTGTGTTTAATGTCTTAGACTTTCTGAGCTGCTTACTGCCTGTGATGGACCTTTCAGACTTTGCATTTTGTAACATTTTTGTGGTGAAAGGGTACTGGGAGAATATTCCTGCAAGATACATTTCTTTTATGCAACTTCAGTACATGCTTAGTGGTGAATATGCTAAATTAATTTGGTTGCTTAGATCCACCACCTGGGGATAATGAAACCCTGCAGTGCGGAAGAGAGGCAATAACACTCCGCTGTTTGTCACTCCTCTGTCCATTCTTTGAGAGTTCTGGTGTTGATCATAACACCAATAACAGTAAAAACGCACAGAGAATCTTGTTGGGTGGCTGCACAGTAGTATCCCCGTGGTCTTTGTTTTCTGTTTGTGCCACTGAAATCTCTTTCCTCATGGCATTGTGTTGGGTTTTGAATGCGAGACTCTTACGCTGTACTGTCTCTGTGTTTATCTTAAGCATCTGTATGCAGTCCCCCTCTGCTAAGTGAATTCTTATGGGAGAAATGGCTTCACTGTTTATTGAACTCCAACTGATTAATTTTTCTGGAAAGCATCATTGATATGTAGCAGGGTTTGCCTATAGCAGCTACGTGAGCTCTGCCTCGGTGTGAGGGTAGGGAGAGAAGCATTCTTTGGGATCTTTGTGTTACCTGCAGGCTTCTTGTTGACCTTTCTCTCATTTGAGGTGGAAAGGGACCACTTGCATCTGTTATGTTGATGACACATCTTGGCTGCTGCAGATGGGCTGAACAGGAGCTGACCTAGGGGCACATGTGTGAAAGGTGATAGTCTTGTGCCCAAACTTTCTGCACACTGCTTTGCCATTTGATGAACATCCAGCCAGTCACTCTTGATAAATATTGCTACAAGTGACCTAGAACCTTGGGTTTTTTAATTTCCTTTCCTTTTATAATCAGGCAGGCAGAAACATTTGCTTTGATCAGTCATCTTTCTATTTTCTCATTCCTCTACCCGCAGGTACCAGCTTTTATCATTTCCCACAGCTCTGTGCATACAAACACTATAAACAAGTAGTAAAGTGTCTGAGTCATCAGATATAGTTCCTCAGGGAGTCTTGCAGAAGAGAAGTAGATCCTGATTTTTGCTGCTGTTGCTGTGCTTATGTTAAGAGTCCCATGACACTGGCCTGGTATTCATTTGCAAGAAGAAAAATTCATAACCAGATGAAGAAATCAGGAAAATCAGAGCATTTGTAATCTTCTGATGGGTCTTATGTGCCTGCTAGACAGCAGATACATATATAGCAGTAACTCTTTTCCATTGGGTTTTAAACCAAAAGAGGGAAATAATTGATGTCATTAACAATGACTAAATTTGCATATTTATTATATTATGCCAATGAAGAGCAGGACTGTGAATAAACTAATGTTATAACTGGCAAGGGATGTTTTTTGGCTGGTGCCTTATGTGGAATCTTATTGCTTTGACAATTGCTGATTTGATGCCTTCCCAAATGCTGCTTTTTCAGATAGCTTCTTCCAGGGAAGCCTCCTCAAAAAATTCCCTCCAGATTTGATAGCTCCTGCCATAACACCAATTATGTTTTTGCCTCCATTTCTACACAGTGTTCTTTGTATTTGAGAAAGTATCTGAAGTCATACATGGATGAAATATGGAAGCATTCAATGAGGGTTCATAAAAGTCATATAGATAATCCCTCTTCCAATCTACTTCCTAAGATAGCCTTGCAAACTTGTAATCCATATGAATTCCAGATATTGTTTATTTTTCTATTGTCAAAAGAGAATTATTGAGGAGAGAAAACTAAAGCCAGCATTAACCCACCAGAATCTTAAAAAAAAGTACTTTCTTTCTCCAGAAAGCATAGAGACAGATAAAGCACATTGATAAGCACACTAGTGCAGGTGAAATCAGATTTAACATCAATATCATATGGTCATCAGAATCTGGTGTACTGTAAATTATTAAACATAATCTTGACAGTTGCCCCCTGCAGCTTGTGGTCTTAAGGTGATAAGAGCCTTTGGACAGAAGTCCTTGGCTTGTAATTATTCTGTAATGGTGCTGGATGTGCACTGCCTGTGGCAAGGGCATTGACTTAAAAAGAAATGTAGTGAAATCCAGGACAGAGCAATGAGGAAAGAGTAATTAATATATAACTGAGATTTTTCTGATGTGAGCTGAAATTTACATGAGGCAAATGGAGCAAGAACTGAGAGATTTGCTACAGATTTCAAGAATTGCTGATACTGGATACTACCAAAGGATATGGATACTTCGGTCACCTATTTGCAGGGAACTGATTTTCAGAGATAGCACTAATGTGACATCTTCCTGTTTTCAGACTGTCGTGTTGTCCATGTGGTGTGTAAAAACTAAAATTCAGGTTGATGTTAGGGAATATTAGTGGTACCCTACATGTGATGTTGTAGATTACATGAAGCAAACAAATAAATAAGAAAAAACACCAGAGCTCTTTCATTTATCTTATTGCATGTATATTTTTTGTTTCTGCAAAATTTAATAGAAAAGAAAGCAAGTCAGAATTTCTTAAGGCTTGCTTAAGGTGTACTCTCAGTGGAGTGTGGTTCTAGCCATAGGAATTTAATAGATATAAATTACTTTTCCCCTCATCTTGACAAAAAGAATTGGCAGACATATTTTCTATGTCTACAATATAAAGCATCTGGAAGATGAAATACAAAAGCACATCTCTTTTTTAATGCATGGATTAATGCATTCTAGAAGTTTAAAACCATGGATATTCAAAAGCTGTGATCAGTAGACCAGATTGGCATTCTCTTTGAACAAGTAAGAAGGACAGGTTTTAATGATATGAATAAAAATAGCTTTCTAACAACTAGATTCTTTCAAAATAACCTTGTCCTCCTTTGCTACAAAGGACTTCAATCTTGGTTTCAAGCGGAATGGAATTTTTGGAGTAAAATTCCAGGTAGTTGTATATGTTGGGACATCTGTTGTTTGTGGGACATTATGTTCCAGTTTGCCAACTTAAAGACCAGCAAGAAAATGTCTGCAAAATAGCATGGCTACCCAGAGTGTGAAGCCAGATCACTGAACTTCTAATATGATTGTGTTTTCTTTAATAAAAAACAGTAAGTGGAACTGAGATTAGAGGGTGCCAAAGTAGGATTTTATTTTTCATAAATATTTTATGCTGATTGTCAAGGGAAGAAGAGGTTATGTGTTTATTTCAGCTTAAGTGCATGCTCTGAGCAGGGTCTGGGTAGATGACATCCAGAGGTCCCTTTCAAAATAAAATTTTCTCTGTTTCAATGTATGATATATTAACAAGAGTTTCTGTATGTATAACGAGTGTGTCTGTACGTATGGAACAAAGTGAAAAGACTTTTTTTCTAATCGTTGCAGACAACAATATGCACAAGTAGGGGTATTGCAGAAATGTTTTGTTGCCTCCAGAATAGTTCTACACTTGCACACCGATGTATGAGAACTCTACTGTGGCAGAACCGTTCCTGGTTGCCCAGAGAAGACACACGTAAGCCATGCCCTTGATACAGTTTCCAGCACCTGTGGTAAGTTGTGCTGACTTTCATTCCTTGGTTCATTTAGCCTTCTCAGGGTACTCCCAGGCCATCAGCTGTTTAACAAAGCACATTACTCACATTCATCTGCTTTATTACTGCTTGACCATGAAAGACAGTCCTGGCACTTCTGCTCAGCTTGCTGATGGGCTTTGCTAAACCCTTCCTTTGGGAGTTATGTCCATTGCAATCCTTGCTTACAGAAGGACTTGTCACAAGAGTATGTGAGTCTGCAATCAAAGTTGGGGATCACTTATCCTGGACTGGAGCGCGCGTCTTGGAGACTGAAAGTCTTAGGATTACTTTTTGTTTGTTTCTATTGAAATTCAGTGAAATGAAGTGGCTCTACTTATTTGAGGCTTGCATGCATATGAATATGCTATCCAATAGCAATGTGAAGGACAGTACTAATGTGCTGCCATGTGACATAGTTCTAGAGGTGGTATATGAATATGAAATTATTTCAATGACCTAAAGTTTCTTCTTTTTTCTAGCATGTCAAGAAATACAACTATTACATGTGCTTAGAACTCTAATGTGATTATCACTCCACAGGATACCAGGATTTAATGTGTTGCACAGAAACTTTGATATATAGTATTATGCTCTTGCTTACTGTATTTGCAATCACTGTTGGGTTGAAAACTTGATCTGACTCTAAACATAACATATATTTCATTTTTATTTTAAAAAGAGAAAAGTGTTCATTGATCATCATGAAAGAGGTATCACAGTCAATGAGGCACATTGTAGAAGCATAATTAGTCAGATGGTGATCTGGCACGTGCAGGAAGAATCTAACAAATTTATCAGTGTGTCTGAAGCAAGTTAATTTGGCTGCCTTAATCTATGTTCCATATAATCATTATGACAAAGAGAGTAACCCAGTTTAATTTTAATGTTCAAAAAGCCAAGAGAAATTGTCATTAGTTAAAATTAAGATTAGTTCAAATCAGCGAGATAACATCAAAACAGGGCCCTGAAATATTATTCTAGCCTCATTTTTCCAGAGTCCAAAGTAGTAAAAACTCCCAGTAATTCTGTAATTTAGTTATGATCATAAGCACTCTTTAAGTTGGATTAGAAGTGCAGTTCCAGATTAATGTTTCTTATTGCACCCCTTAGGCTGCTTCTTTTTTTCAATATTCAGTTCTGACAGCCCTATATGCTGACAGTTCTTGTACATACAAAGGAGAAAGCTATTTGGAGGGCAATGGTTAGGTTCATCCTAATGGATGGTTGTCAAAATTACTTTTCCCCAAGTTCTTGGCCTGCAATTCTCAGTGAACTCAGTGATATTACAGGTCAGTCTCTATTCAGATGAAAACCTCAATGTCTAAACATGGGCATTTAAAAGCAGAAATTTATAAATATTTTTGAACTATTTAAGTCTCTAAATCAGAATTTGCTTTCAGAAGTGTCACTTTTCATATGCGGATCTGTTTTCTTCTCTCCTTGCAAAGTGAAAATAACCAATCTTAAATAACTGCAGATACTACACTGTAGTACTTAAGTAACTGTAATCAGCAGACAAAATAACTTGCAGTTACTCACTTTGATTCTGCTCCTTTGCTCCACAGCACAACGTGGTTACTGCAGCTCCTGATCATCTTAAAGACACGGTTCTGAGGCTGTGCAGCGCTCCTGCTCCTTTCAGTGGAGCACTGAGGCTGCCGGAGCTTTCCGAGCCTGGCTGTGTGTCATCTGTAACATCCTCATTGTTTGCCAGGACTTTTCCTTGCTTTGACTGAAGAACTTAAATGGGATAGAATCACAGAGACTAGGAGGGATGGCTGGTGCTTAGTCAACATTGAAAACCTGATCTGTTATTGACTGGGCAGCATGAAGAAAATCAAGCATTTGTCACTGAAATTTTAAAAAATAATTGTAAAAGAAGTAATTTAAAATAATTAATAATTAATTTAAAATAATTTTTAAAAATTGTAAAAATATCTGGCAAATCTCCTTCTCCTAAGGCAGGCAACCTTCTTCTGCCACTGCTCATCTCCAAATCTGCTACTATGTAACTGATGTAGAGGACTAAAAGTGAGGGTACTCTGTGTGTTTGAGAAATACTATAACAGACACAGAACTTGAAAAACATTTACTGGATGTTCTGGACCAGCCAAATGGTTCTGCTGTCCTTTCTGAAACCACACATACACACTGTCCTCCAGAGATGCTGCTCTATTTTCTCTGTTCAGCCTTCAGATGGATGGAATTTGGGGAGACTGAGAATACATTTGCTATTGGCACAGAAATAAATGTCAGGCTACAAATTCTTCCATTCTATTTAAGAAAACCTATTTTTCACCACAATGCTGGAAAAGCTTGTGCAATTCCTCTTGTATGACCGAGATGTACTTTGTAACATAGAAATGTTAATGCTTCCTGCTGCTTTTAAAATCTGTGCCTCATTTTGACTGTGGGTTTCAGTCTTTTGAACAAATGCTTCATTTTTTTTCAACTCACTCAATCATCCAGATTTCTTTAGTTGTGTTATACCACCTAGAATGGAAAGGAAATGTTGACTGACTGCTGTCTGCTAGAGATGAATTATCAGATCAATGTTTCTTGAGACAAATGTTGGAAAGAGCTTCATAAAGATTTTTACAATTTGTAGCTCATTGGCAAATTTAATCAATAATGGTGTGAAGAGTTTCAGCTGGGCCTGTCTGCAAAGATCATGGTAGTCGAACGAGCTGTCCCTGGAGTGTGTTGGACTTCATGGCAATGTTGAAGAGGCTGGCTGTGTGTTAAAGCACACTCTGGTATAGTTTAAAAAGTGCATGTGTTGAACACAGCTATGAAAAGGCTTTTTTAAAAATGTTTTCTCCCTCCATGTGCACACATTTTCAAAAGAAATCTCCACTGCTCTTTGGACAGAGAATGCTCTGTGCTGCTGGCAGTGCCATCAGGAGCACTGATCAGCCTCACACTTACCAATCAATGTGCTTTATCAACTGCCTTCAGCTCTGGAGCTCTTTCAAGGGCAGGGACTCCTTTGTCTTTCAGGAGTTCAGCCTGTCACCCCAACAACAGATCATCTCTCTGTTTGCAGCAGAAAGCACTAGGGAATCTATACTGGTTTTCATCTCCCAAGGCAGTATTTTGCTTGCTTTCTCCCAGTTTCCCTTTAAACAGCATCATCCAGCAGAAAGTGGGAAACCTGCTGCTGAGAGTGAAGTCAAAGGCATGTGATGAGTGCAACAGCAGTTGGATGCATCCCTCACTGGGAGTTTCTCTTTGTTAACACCCAGTGCAGTTATGTGTAAAGATGAGGGGGAGTTCTAATTATGCATTTTCTGAACATAACATCTCATAAGATCATTGACAGCTAATCAGAAATTTCCAAACTTGTTCAGCATTCAAAGACACTTTGTAACCAAATGTAAAATCAAATTTACACCTTTATATCAAACCGTATGTAGATTCTGTTTTCAGTGGCCTTTAATGAAAAACACACCAGCACTTCAGAGGATTTGAAATGCTGACTAGTTCCTTCTTGCTCTAATTCCTTCAGAATAAGCACAAGAGCTTTTAGAGAAGGTTCAACAATTTAACTCACTAATTAGACCTATATACATAAATATGCTCCTAGCATTTGATATGCCTTAGTTCAATGTAGTGAAGTTCTAATTTAGAAGCAGGGTAAGGAAATACAATTACTTCCACATGTTTTGTTTGGGGATAAATATTAGGTAATAAATTTCCGAGTACTTTTGCTACTTCTACAATGTGCCTGGTGAAATATAATGTCCAGGAGCAGAGATGATGACAGGCTGACATTTCTGAATACAGCCCTTCCAAATAGTTTGATACCAGGTCAAGTAATGAAATTAGGATATTTTGGAGGATTATGAAGATTTTAATTTCCTTTTCCTTTGATGTCACTTAGAAAGGGGCTAACAATTCCAGCACATCAAAATGTTTTTGAATAATGTTTCTGAAGGCTTTTAGAGTCTTAATTTGAGTGAAATTTGGTTCTACTTCACAAAGGCTGTAAGACTATTCAAACACATAAAGCTTTTTTACTAAAAAGTTTTCTTTGCTAAATAGATATTTTTATCAAGACTTTTAATGCATTAAAATGCATTAGTCACACGTCTTGTTCAGTACTCAACACTGAAATATTACCTGCTCAGGGCTGAGGTGATAAAAAGGTGCAATGCACATATTCAGCAGTACATTAGTTGCTGTCATGGTACCAGTTTTCAGGCAGAGTTCAGACAAGGAAAGTTCTGTCTGAGGAAAAAAAAAATCTACCTGTCTATCCTTTCTTCTTCTTGCTTCTTTATTAAGCCTCTGAATGTGGAGAGCCAGTTGGACAATTTCTCCATCTATTTCTGGGCCTAGGTGTTAATTTAAAATAATTGTATTGAATTTAAGTTGTCACAATTAGTGTCTGAATTCACAAGGGCCTCCTGGAAACTCAGCTTGCCCTGTTCCCTCCGTGATGCTTCAGTATCTCACCCCATAAGAAACCCTGTACACAGTTGGAGGCCTTTTCTGCAGTGAAACCACTGGACACAATTTAGTTTTCTGGTAGTATTAAAGTAATGAGTCAAAGATGAGCATAAATGTTGAAGAAAAGGTAATGTGAGCTCCCCAGCTGAGAAATAAATGGTACTGATGGATGTGCTCTATATTTGCAAGGGTTTTATTATGTTGAAGAATGCAGTTTCTAAGTTGTTTTTGTTTCAGCTCGACTGTTCTTGTTAACTGAGAGATTTCACAATGAAGCCATTTTTCAGCCCTGATCTGGAAAACACTGATGTTTTTAAGGAAATGAGTCATTACAATTTCTTTAGGTGAACTCTTTCCTATGGCCTTGTATGAGGCTGCTTCAGTATTTTCCTGCAGAGAACACAGCTCATGTCCACAGCCCCAGATGGGCTGATGGGTCAGTGCAGAATAATAAAGATGTAATTGCATTCATCCATGCATTCAGCCTAATAATTAAAAACCCTCAAGTTTTGGATTTTTCAAAAAATTAATAACATTTGGAAATAGTTCAGAGTTACTTCTACAAATGCATTCCTTGTTGCACTAATATAGAAGCTTCTTGTAATGGAGTCTTTCTAGTATTGATATAGAGAAAAAAAAGAGATAAATATCTGAGAACAAAGCTATAAGACTGTATTGAGACATCCCAGAAACAGGTACATAAGATATTATATCCTCATACAATAGAAGTATATTGCAGCAATTCATGTTCTACTTGTTTAATGTATATAAAGAACTTCAAAAGAAAATTTCAAACGTTAAGCAAACTGTAAGTAGAGAAGGTAAGAAATAAATCTTATTATTAATTAAGTATTACATTCAGGATTTGTATGCTTAATAACACTTCTAGAACTATCAGGATACAGTCCTAATTTATATTCTTACTGTATTTTTCAGGGTAAGAAGAGATTTATTTATCTTAAAATATATTAAAATTCATTAAAATTAAAAATTGATCAGATTTGCCAAAGAATTCCCTTTACATTTATTATTTTGTAATAGGCATAATATTCACCAGTTATTCTATGGTGTGTTGGAAGTACTAATGCTACTACTGAGCGTGAACTATGAACTTGATAATTTTTTAGTGTTATGCTGAAAAATTTTGAGTGTTGCCATCAAGCATCAGTTTGATATCTGTCTCATTAACAGACCTTACTTAAAATGTCATTGATTCAGAGTTCATGGGAGGAATAATTAAATATCCTTTGTGTAGTGGTAGTTGAAATGGTAAAAACCACAAGTGAGCTGAGTGGGAAGATCAGTAAGAATCTACAGCGTACCTGGCAGATGAAGGTTTGCACTGAATGTGTGCCTGAAGCTCTGGCTTTGCTCATCTTTGAGACAGAGAGTGACAACAGCCAGAGGAGAATGAGAGAAGTCATCAGTAGTAATGAAAGGATTATCTCCCCAGGAGAAATGGGGAATCTTTCCAGTGTTAATAGACAATTTTACTGCAAAGAAATGCTTGGGTTGAACAGTTTCTCACACTAAAGGACCCAACTAATTCCAATATCGGCTTGAACTTTACTTAAAAATCAAGAGGTCAACTCCTGTGGCCATGGTTAAGGGAGATTTGGTTGTAGGGCTGGAGTCTGAGCCTCTGTCAGATCTCTAAGTGTGTCTTAACTATGTTGCCTGGTTTACAGCCAACTACAGTTTTTCTGCTCAGCCTCTGCCAGGCTATGTCCTAATTTCAAAACAATATCTTCACTATGTTTCAGTCCCCAAGGGCAGTAGCTACACCAGATTTAATTAAAACTGGGAATGCTAATCAGCAGGTCCTCCTGTAACTGAGAGATTTCTCACTGTCCCAAAGTGAAGTGGCTTTTGCCTCCTACCATAGTGGGAAGCACTGAAACAATGCTCCTGGGTGACAGATCCCAGAGTCTGCAGTGCCAACACTCCTTACCTGAAATTCAGCAACAGCAGCAGGTTCATCCAGGGATAGTTTGCCTTCAGATACATCAGTGGAGAGGCTGCATAATTGAATTCTCTAACAAATCCCCTTTCTACATTTGCAAATCATAAAACAACATCAAGACTTTTACTAATGAGTATGTGTAAGGGAATAAAAAGAACTTTGAGTAACTTAATGCTCTTCTCTCCACTGAACTGAATGACAATTATACAGTATTGCAGATTTCTGTTCAAGGCTGAGAGACCTTGATTAGCCAGACTGCCCTAACCAGGGCAGGCACCTCTCTGGCCCCTACAATCTGTGCAACTGGATTTTCTCCCCAGGGTATGCAGTATAGGAGCACAGGTGGAAGAAGAAGCACACTCAGAAGTAGGAAATGTCCTGAAGTTCAGCGGTTGTAGCTAATCATTGAAGTCAACAAAGTGAACAATTATTTACTTTGCTGCTTTAAAGAAAGAAGAGGGGAGTGAGGAAGTGGGAATCAAGTAGAAATAGTAAGCAATAAATGTACATGCTTAAATTTTCACTGTTGTAATGTTGTGTAAGAGTACAGAAATTTCGTGGGTTTTACTTACTTCCACAGGAAGTTTCGTGTTTGAATTTAATTTCTTGGAACCCAAGGGCAAAGCAAAAGCAATTAACATGTTGAAGACTTAAAAATAAACTTCAGAAGCTTCAAGTAAAATACCTTTAGCTGATTAGTGTTACAATGCATCTTTAATGAGAAATAAATGAGGACTGCATTGTTTCTTAGGATAAGGAGAGTTGTTAGATATCTGCATTGATAATAGAGGGCTTAGAAATAATCTCTGAGCTGCTTTTCTAGAAGAAAAACAGGAAAATTCTACATGGCCTACTGTACAGATAAGAAAACCAGTGAAACAAATACATTTGTACAAATTCTTTCCGTAAAAAGCTTATTGCAAAGTGAATTTTAACATAGTTCTGTTGCTCTTTGGATTGTTTAGACTCACCCCTTGATATGTATCCATGTCTTTCTGTTTTTCGTCCAACTGTTAGTTTTTTCTTCAACTCTGATTTTACTACAAATTAATTTATATAAAAAATGCACGCTGTAAAATGGAGAATTAATTTAGAATGACCCACATATAAAATACTACCTCCTCTTGTACCCACAGCGAACAAAATTCTACGGAAAACAAGGCTCAGAAATAGAATTTACAAAGTATTTCTTTGCAGTTACCCTGGCATGGCTGTGTACCAAATAAAGGGAATATGAAAATTCCTTTGATTGGGAAGATTGGCAGCACCTATGTTTTAAAATCAAATTTTTTTTACAATATGCACGAATTTATTGTCTTGGTTAAGTTGCTGCATAGTAAAAAGGAATGCTGTTCTCTGAACAATAATTGGTCTGTCTCAGCTCTCAAATTGGGTCACAGTGAAAACACAGAATGCTCTGGTATTTCTCTCTTTTACCTTGCTTGCTTGGAAAAATGATTGAAACTGTAATCATTACTGCATTGAGGTGGTGTACTGATAAAAAACAGTGTTTTTCATGAATGATAGATCCTCTTCTTTCGTCCTGTTTTTGATGGTGTTGTATTGTATTGTAGAACAACGTAGAAATCTGCAGTCTAACAAAATACGCTGAAATGCACTGAATGAGTACAGCAATCCCAGTTATTGCTGGAGTATATTTTTCATAATAAACACTTCACCTTCTGTATGGGACTGTGGTAAAATGAAATAAATTTTAATTATTAATATTACACCATTTTACAGTCATCATACTCCTAAATATGCCAAATAGCATTCTAAATATCCCCAAAAATGACTGAGGATGGGGTGGAGGTGACAACACTGTTCCAGAAAGCCCATGTGCTACACCACTTCTCTACAGTTGTATCTCCAATTGCTCCAACAGTTAAATAGGTTGGGAAGAGCTTTGTAAAAGGTTGTAGCTGTTACCTTGTGAACCAGAGCAGGGATACTGTGAATCAGCCAGGCCTTTTTACTGGAGTATGTGCACACTGAAAATGTACCATGGGATCTCTGAAGGATCCTCTTCCTGGAGTGAATACAGTGACCACCAGGGCAGTTGAGGAACCTTCCTCTATGGGACACATAAACATTTATATTGACAATACGATACATAGTTGGTATTTATCGTTTTGATAACAGTGAAAATGTATTGATGTTGAATTGGTGTGTCCAGCACAGGCAGAGGAGTAAACAGTCTGCAGGAGTGTCCCCTAGTCCTCGAGAGTGTCAGGAGAGGATGGTGCCAGCTTGAGTCAGGGAGGAGAGCCAGTAGCTCTTGATGGGCTGTTTCCCACTTCTGTTTCATTTCTCACCCATGTCTTCATGTTCTGATTTCATGGGTTGACAGCTCAGGCCCTGACCTCTTGCCTTCTGCCCCAGCCTAACTGCACTAAGTTACTTTAGGAATTCTGGCAAGTGAATCCCACAGATTAGCACAACAGGGGCCTCTTCATTTCCTCTGGTTTCTGCATCAGTTGCAGGACAGGATGAATCCCCTGCTGCAGTTACCTGTCTTCAGCTACAGTCTCTGGTTGGCCAGAGCGGGAAAGCAGCTTTTACACAGCAGGAGCAAAGTAATGTGGCCCTACCTTCTCCTCATTGGCTAAGACAGAGCAAGACTTAGAATTCATGAAAGCGTGAGACTTAGTTCAGCTCAGGCTTTGTAAAAAAGTGAGAAGGTTCATTATCTCTGTGTTTTAGCAGCCTTGGCTTCAGCACTTGCAGGGTACTGCAAAAACCACATTCTGCTGCGGTAATTTTATCTTTGACTCACATGTATCCAAATACAGTCACTGGTGATACAGTCACTGGTGTCCTACCTGGAGTGCTGGTGACACGACTCAGGAAATCCCTGCACAGGCAGGTTGCCCTGTGTAAGGCTGTGGATCTTGGTTTGTTACAGCAGTATGAGCTACTTTTCTGTATTGCTGTGTCTTTTTTATATGGAAAGTGAGAAAGATCCGAATACAGATAATGCCATTACCAGTTAATTTAAAAGGCCAAACTGTGTTTTTTAACAATGCTAGACCTTTCTAAGTAATGTTTGAGAAAGATAAGGATATATTTAGAAGATGGATGTTTCAATTTCTGGCTGCCCAGAAAGTGACATAAATAGGATGAGGCTTTAATGGGTCTCCTAGAGGAAGAAAAAAGGTGTTTATTAGTAGAAATGTACTAAACTATCTGTGTTTGACAAAGTGCTAATGGAGAAAATTACGTCTAGAGAAACAAATGAAAATGTCAATTAAAAAAAAGTAATGGGTCTCTAAGTTGTGGGTTGTGGTTTTGCTTATGGAGTTTTTTTTTTTTTAATTTTTTTTTCCTGAAGAGAAGTGCTGTGTATGTTTTCTGTATTGCTTGAAAAGCTTCTGATTTGTCTTTGTTGCCTTAGTTCTGTGAATGTTGGGGGTTTTCTGGGGACGCCCCTTCTGTATCTGCTGCTGCACAGCTGTATTTCATTTAATAGGCTGGCCTAATGGTTTTTCTCTATTATATGTTTTGGTTTTGCGCTTTATTTAGGGATTATTTTCCAATGAAGTGTCCACAAGCACAGCGCCTGCAGCCTAAACCACCTGGCTTTGTACTTGCATACGTGCCAGAGATGTGATGTCTCCAGTGTCAGCAGAGACAGTCCTGGTAAATGCAGAATATTAGTGAAGTGGAAATTCCCTTTTTACAATTTTCTGATGCCAATCAGCTTTTCTCCCTGGTGACTGGGAATCCTGAGATGCCAGGTAATGTCAGGGTTTGCTTGGCAGGCACACTGGGAACTGCTGGGTGTGTGAAGGTTGCCCTTGCTGTAAAGGATATTGCTGTGTTCAGCTGGAGTCTGCACAGAAAGGCTCAGGGAAGGCATGAAGAGCAGCAGCTTTTCCCAGCACGAAGCAGTGACACGGTGCGTGTGAGCGCGCAGTGACACACACACTCTTGTGCCATAACACACGTGGGGAGCTGAGCCCTTCTAAGCAGTGAAATGGTTAGATTTTACTGCTGCTGTTCCGTTTGCTTATGTTAGATGTGTCTTCAGTTATTTGTCTCACAGCAGAATAAAACCAGCTATCTGAGGATAATGGCTGGAAAAACCAGACACTAGGAACCAAGTTGCTGAGTTGAGGTAAGAAAGGAATCATCAGGCAGTGACCATGGCACAGACTGTCTGCAAATAGGAGTGGCAAGGGAGACTTTACTTCTGCCAGTGTAAAATGTGATTTTTAACGAGACATCAGGTGTTTCATTTCTTTGTCTAATCTCCAGGAGCTGAATACTGTAGCTCTATAAAAATATTACCTCTATTAAAACCTGCAAGATGAGATGCTGGACCCAAATGTACTAAAGGCAAGCAGTAGGCAAAGAGAGTGTACTCATGTTTAACAACTTTTTGGAAAGGTTCAGATATAGTATGTTCTTAAATTTATTGCTTACACAGAAGCTGGCAAACCAGGATTTCTCTCAAAGACTTTGTTTTCAGTCATTTGCCTCGTGTTCATAGGTCTTCCCTTCAGACTGTACTTAATTATGTAGTATTTGGTTACCTTCAGAGGTTGCTCTGCTGTTCTAATGTGAATTTTTCTCATTTAATAAGAGTCATCGAAGTTTATCTCATCCTTTTAGCAGCCTAAGAGAAACAAAAATGAACTGTGGTCACTTGATGTTTTTTAATCTCTGTCCAGCCTCTTGAGCCCACAGCAACAGGAGGACTCCCTTGCTCTCTTGTTTCATCAGCACTTTGAACTTTTAGTGACATCTTGCTTTAAAGGCAGTCATATGCTGGCACTGACAGAGAGTTACAATTACCAACCCTGCTGGAGGTACCAAAATAATGTCCTCAACATCGAAAGATGTTGTTTTAAATTATAATTAGGGTCTCCATGGGTGAATTGTTTCACAATTTAACATATTTTATTTTTCTTGACATAAACAAGACGAGGCACAGTGACAGCAAGGACCTCTGCCATTTCAAATTAGTTAAAGCATCAGTATTAACTCTAAATTAGCTAATTACACTAAGAAAAGTGAGGAAACACAATTTGTCATTTATGCTGGTAAAAAAACACATTCCCAGCCTATTTTTGTAACTTTTTGCTACATACAAGAATGTGAAATATTCACCACCTGTTAAATATCCTTCTCATGATTGTATTATATGGCTATAAAATGTTTTCTCATTTTCCACATTCTACTGAAAATAAGACTGTGAAAACATTCAGCTAAGCAAAGGCAGCTGGAGAATAAAAGCAAAATTACTTCCTTTCTCTCTGAATTCAACATTACCTCTGCTCAAGCTGCTGCCATGGGGCTGCAGTCCCCAGGTGGCCCTGTCCAGCTGCAGGTACAGCCACTTGCTTGCTGCAAGGCAATGCTACAAAGGTGATTTTACAGTCTCAGCAGTTCCATAAATCAGGCTTGAAGGAGACTCCTTGATAAACTGTTGTGACTAAAATGTAATTAAACTGACTCTTCAGCACAGCATTTCATACCTCTCACCATATTTAAATACCTGTAATACCCTCTAGGGAACACTGTTGTATGTGAGTACATACATAAAACATGATAGAATGCATTAATGATGCTCAGTGTTCCTCCCTCTTCAAGTGCCAAAGCTGCACCAGCTCCAATTCCAGCTAACCCATGGCATGGATTGTAATGTGTTCAACTAAATACTTAAAAACCTCAACAGCTATGAGTTAATTATATGAAGACTTTATTTGCAACAAATTAGATACACTTGCTAAAAAAAGAGATGGATTGCACCATGTAAGTTATTTTATAAATTTGTTTTAAAATACTTATTGCAGTGAAGAAAACATACTTTTTAGGGTTTTCAATATTCTGTAGTACTCTGTACTGCCTTACAGTAAGGCACTCTACATTGCATTTGGAAATCAAAGTTCTCTGTCTAGGAATCAACCAAGTGACTTCTGATTACAGTATGCTGTACAGAATATTATCCCCATGCAATTAGTCCAACTTCCACAGCTAGAGCTAGGATATATGCTAATTGAATGGTAGTGAAATTTCAAAATGGAAATAGTTGTTTCACCTTTAGTTTCTGTCAGTGTCATTTATATCAGCCTCATTTACAGATTTTTCATTATATAAAACTATATAATGGAAACTATAAAACTATATAACATTATATAAAACTTTATAACAGATATAACAGAAACCCAAGCTGTGACTGCAAACCAGAATGTGTCTGCTCTCCTATTTCTTCTGGCTCTGAAGAGCAAAGAAAATATAAAATGTGGGCAATAGGAGAAAATATGACACCAAGGTAACAGGATATGATCCAAAAGTTGGTAAAATTCAGCCGCAGTCTGCTGATTCCACATTTTTTGAGATTTGTTTCTGTAAAAATGTGCCCCATTCATATTGTCTAGGAGGTAACAGAAATTACTAGATTTATTGATTTTGAAATACCCTCTCAAGTTAAAGGGTTATACAGACACCAGTTTCTCTGTGATAAGAAAGTGTTACCTAGGAGCAAAGTGAAAATTCTCAGAACTGTACTTTTCAATTACACATTACTATATTAGCTCTGCTCTTCTCCCATATTCCTCACAGGTCTCATTTTCAAGAAGAAAAATATGTCAACAGCTTCCTTGTTATTTAGGACGACAACAAACTGAGACCTGTTCTGGGACACTGCAGTCAGAAATCTGTAGTTCTGCTTGGGGAAACTTTAGGAAACTGTTTACATTTATCTAACATGGAAAAACATCTTTTGACACAGCCTACTTTTGCTTAGCAAGCATATCCAGCAGCTCCTTCTCTATGCCATGGCTGCCCAGTTCAGTTAAGCTGTAGTATTTGTGCACCACCTTCTCCTCTGTCACAATCACCACTCGAAGCCCGTGTGTATCCTGTCCCAGCTGACATCCTATAGCTGATGACACCACCATTTCCAGGCCTTTGTAGGACCCTCCTGCATTCCTGTGGTAATGCCCAGAAAACACAGCTCTAATGCCTGTTAAAAAAAAAAAAANGTACGTATTTAGTTAGCACTTTACGGGTGTCACATTTACCTTAATTCTTTAATGGCTCATTGAGCATAAAGTTTAAACTAAACCATTTACCTAAACTTCCATTTTAAACAAACAATTAGTAAAGAGTAGTAAATAATTCTAATAGTAATAAATAATTAATCAAACTTCATTGTGCTCCACCAGCTGTTTAGGGTTACTGGACTCCGAGTCCTTTATGCCCACTGCAAGGTGTGTTTGTTGTCTCCTCACTCCTTTGCCTAGAAAGAAGGGACAGTCCAGAAACAGCTGATTAAAATGAGATACCTGCCTAGAGAATGAGGGGACTAATTGTACAAACACAATTTGGGATTATGTTTTGGCATGCTTGGTCTAAGGTCCTTAGACCTTTGGTCCAGACTCTTACAGCTTCCTGAAGCTGCATCTAATGCTACTTTATACTGTTGTGAAACAGTAAAAATTACTGGATCAGATGGCTAAAAATACTGGAAATTTTGTTGGCAGGCCAGAGAGGGGAATTTGTGAGACACTACAACCTTAAATGCCATTTAAAAAATAAAAAGCTAGCAACAACTGATTTTGCCTTCAGACAGCAGAAATCCTGGAAAACAGCAGAGGCAATTTAAAGCCAGAGAGCTGTAATGAGGAACACGCTACAACTGGAATTCCTTATTTCTCTAGACAGAAAAAACTCCCATGTTTTCTCCTGCAGTAGATTTAGACCTCTTTCACAGAGATAAAATGAAAAGGGAAGTAGGTGAACCCACCTTAAGACAGCTGGCTAACATCAATCCTTTGCTTTTGTAGGAGTGAGTGATCTGAAGACTGATATAAAATATATAAACTTGGCTCCAAGTATAGTTAAAAATTAAGCAGCTTGGAAAGCAAAATATAAATTATTCTGCTGTGTGTCTGGTAAGAGCTACATGGGCTTTCATATTTCAAATCCAAGCCCTTCTCAAACAGCAAATGAGTCAAGGTGGAAAACATAATGAAGGCACCTTGTCACTGAGCAATGGTACAAGGGCCTTGTCAGCTCCAACTTGTCTGTTCCCCTGTTTTAGTGTATCAGGGCTGATTATCCTGCAGTGGAACCACTCCTCTGGCTTCTGCATGAGGGACACTTGTGAGTGAGACTGCAGGACAACTTTGGGAGCTTGCTTTGACAGAGCTGCAGAAACCCAGCAAAACTGGGGAAGTGTTTTTACATCCTGGGAGAAACCCAGTTAGAGTCCCTCAAAAGGCAGTGGTGGAATACAAAAATCAGTGATGCTGCTACTGTAACAAGGCCTTTTCAGTATTTTCCACTTTTTCTGTGGGTAAGCAGAACTACTTTAGTCTATGAAAAAATTAAGAACAGGTAAGAATCATAAACCCATAGTGAGATGCTAACCCATGCGACATACTTTTAGTAACAGTAATAGGTACTTTGGAAGGGCATTAAGTTCTCTCTTTTTACTGGAAGAATCTGTGTCCTAAAGTAGCATCTTCCCACCATCCAGAGAATTTAACATTTCAATTTAAAAGAGGAAAACAAGCCAAGACTTTGTGTCATCACATATGTAAACCAAACCCTGACTAACTGTAATTAGAAGGACAGAGGATACAAAAGTTATAAAGGAACTGTAGTTATGCTAAAGAAAAAACCATTCCATTTGTCTCATAATTCAAGCAAAGATTTTTAGAAACCCATCCTAGACAGAGACACACATCAGTAAAAAATTTTGTCCAGACTTTAGTTTTCAGATACCCTTTAGTGCTAGTATTAACTCTTGTTATTGCTGGGTTACAGGATGTCACACCTTGAACAAGGACACAAGGAGGTCACTGCTGGGTATTGACAGGAGGCTCACTGATGGGGTTTTTCTGCAGGAGCACTTTTCTGTTCACTCAGCTGTGCTGCATGCACTCTGTGAGTTAGCACAAGGAGGAAAGCTGAACCAGTCACTGCAATAATACCAAGATGACAAGCAGGCAATTTACTTTGCTCTTGCTTTTGATCTTTAACATAAAATGAATTTTAGAGATGTTTGCACTCAAATTTAATTTATTAATTTCAGTTTTTCTGAAGTAATAATGTCAAGTTGCTAGCAACAGACACCCCCATCCCTTCTCCCCACTCTCCCCCAACTGTGTGAGGAAAGAACAGTGTCCTGGCAGACTTGTTTTTAAAGCCCACTTTAATGTATCCCCAGGTCAGTTAAATGCATCCAACTGTACACTAAAACATACAGTCCCTTCCCACTACAACAAAAGAAAAAAGGTAGAGCAGTGATTTGTTTTTTATCACTGGGTTCTTAAACAGCAGCTGTTGGAAGAAGCATTGATATAAAAGCTGTATGAAATACTAAAAAACTCCTGTGTAAATAAATGTCCAAAGAACAGCACCTTCACAAGCATTCATTATTTAATTTTTTATGAAATACACAGTTATTTGAATTTAAATGTGACTGGAGGTTTCAGAGTATCCATTTACTAAAAAAAGCTGGATCCATTACTGCAAGACACTATTCAAACCTAATGGATTATTCATTAAAGAAAAAATGGATTAAAATCAGAATAAAGTAAAAACTGTGTAAACAGTTACGCTTAAACAAAAAAGCAAACCAATCCACTCACGCTGTCTCTGTGATCATCATCATCATCTGATGTCAGACTGCATAACAACATGACACAAATTACAGAGTATCTGCTAAGGAAAAAAGGTCTGAACTGCCAAATCAGTTTTTGATCAGGACAGGACTGTAAGCCAGAGATACAGGGCAGGCTCCACCCAGTGCTGGGTACCAGCTCTTGTTCTGTCTGTGCTAAAAGTTTACTTGGGTCAAAAAAACACCTAAACCCACTGAGCTTCATGCCTGCTACCAAACATGACTTTTATATATCAGTCAAGATGCGAAAAAAGTCAGTGTCTTTGTGAAAAAGGTTTAGATACAGGAATTGCTTCTGATTTCAGTAAGCCAAAGCTGTTCTCCTGCCATGCAATTTACCATCATTTTCTGATCAAGCACAAAATGTCCTTTTTAGTACTGATCTGAAAAAGCTGAATCTGAACAACAAAAAGACTTTCCTTTTACGAAGATCTGATAATAACTCTTTTTCCCTTCAGAATAATGCATCCCTACTAAAGAATGAAATACCTATTTTGGTACAAGTTCTTTGAGCCCAGAGCAGCCTACTTAGCAAAAATAATTCATGATGTAACAACAAAACCCAAACAAGGATTGTTCAAGAGTCATGTGATGAGATGTAATACTTAAAATATGTTGATAAGCCTTAGACTTCTCATCAACTCAACCATGAAACAAGCATATAAGCACTTTGGTTTTATGCTAATTCACAGACTGCATTATGGCCCTTGGGGCTGTAAGGCCACATAGTGGCTGTGGCAAGGCAAGAGGGGAGTGCTGGGGAGGGGAATTACCAGCTCATGCAGTTTAGCATGCTAAAAAAATGCCTTTGATGCTATTTGTTTCACAGTCAGAATCTTTACAGCACAACTCAATTGTAATAAAATTTCAAGCTAAGTTAATATTTTAATTTGGATACTTTTTTCCAAGTCAAAACCACACTACGAACACTTGACTCTTGGCTTCTACTGCAGACATTTTTCAAAAGGAAATTCAAAAGCCTCTGAAGACTTTTCTCCCCTCTCTTTCATCTCCTGTGCCTGCTTTCTGAAGCCAGCACACCAAGTAAGTAGTAGAGCTTCAGCAAGCTGTTGTTGATTTGCATCTTCCTCACTTTAACAGCTTTGGGAAGTTGGACAATTTTTACCAACATTTCCCATCTTCACTTTTTCTGTTGGTTCTCTCTCTCGGCTTTGTGTCCCACATCAGCACAATGTATTAAAAGGTGCTTTTCTTACAGAGAGGGTGTAACAGGTTCTTCTCCCCTGCCTCACTGGCCTAACAGGGAAAGGTGTCTACACAAGTGTCTGAGATCTGCTCTGAACGCTGCACAGAAAAGGATCAGGAGGCTCCAAGGGATCCAAGCAGGCTCAGAAGCAGCTGCCTATGTACAACCATCACATCCTTACAGGCTGCAGCAGCTCTGATTTTATTGAGATTATTCTCTGTAACTGTGCCCATCTTACAGCACTTCTGAGCTCCCAAGCAACCCAAAGCAGAGGAATGTTCTGAAAGAAACCAACTGAAATATTCACCACCTTTTTCAACCCTGGAGATACTGAAGAAAACTTTAGCTATCCCAGTGTTGTTAGCACACTGTTGATTTTATTTCTGACAAGAACCAGGTGAGAAAATACTTCATTACACAGTAATGAGTGTCGTGCAGCAGGCAGTTTGTCTGTTCGCAGGAGAAGCTGAGATTATTTTACGGAAGTTTGAAAGTGCAGCATACTCCTACAAATTATCATTTATCACTCAGAAAAACCCTTCTGTGGCACCAGGGAAAAAAGGTCAGCATGATTTTGATGCAATTGCATTGCAAGAGAACAAAGGAATTTAGCTGTGTCTCATGGACAATTCCCCTGAGCGATAACATCCCTGTCAGCTTATTGTGCAGCTGCAGTCCTGTAATTCCCAGACTCCCAAGCTCCCTTAACTTGGGACTCTACTGCTGTCTTCTGTAGCTTAGAAAAATGCAAGGACATGGAAGACTGGGCAAGACTGTTTTCAACTCCATTTGGGCAGGAAAGAAAGGGGACTCAGGCCTTCCTTCTCTATGTGGCCCAATAAACAGCCACATCTTTTCTATTCAGTGTTTTGACCAGCCTTTCTATTTCAGGAATAGTTAAATCATGTTACTGTCTCCATTTGAAACAAGAAACGCTAGCCAAATCATCTCTTTGCTTAATTAAACAAACAGGTGTATTCTGTAACCATGCAACAGCAAGATTTTGTGAAACAGGTAACACCTTTTTTCTTAACTTCTTGAAAAATTTACTGTTTTCTAGTTTAATTCAAGAAGTACAGACTGAGCCCCAGTCCCTAGGGAAACTGAGTTACAATGACACAGGATGGAAAACAATGCATCTAGGTTTACCTTGAAAACCCCAAAGACACATGTGCCTGGGAAGCAGTTTTTCTCACATAATCAGGTAATACTGCGTTGCAATTCAGACTTGAACTATTAAATTCCATGGGTGTCTGACTCCAGTTTCTGTAATTACACTCACTTCTATGGCTTGATTCCAAAACCTCCTGAATTCAGAAGAAGCTGTTTTCCAACTCTAGTTCCAAATGTACAAACCCCATTTTTGAGGCAGGTTTGCTGTATCCAAAATGTGACTGACCTCGCCTTAGCTGGAAATCAAACTGCTCAACCCAGCACTATGGACAAAGTAAAATATAGGAAAAAAATTACCAACATAAAAATAAACCAAAGAAAAGCAAGCAGATTTTCCAAATTAGGAGGAGAATGCCTGGAATAATCAGCATAGGCAATCAGCAGCATGCTTTATTTAGACTGAGCCTTCAATTAAATAAATGCTTTTCTCAGCAAAAGCAAATGAGACTGTAAAAGAAGGAGAAGGCTAAATTAGTGCAATATGAATGACATAATAAATATGTAATGGGTACAGTACAGACCTTGCCTCTCTTCCCATGCTCTCTGTAGAGAATTTGGGGGGAAAAAAAAGTGGTTCTGACTGAACTATGAAATTTATCACATGGTTCAGATTGTCATCTTTTAAGTGTTGATTAATGAACTATTTTTTACAGTAACTGCAGACATGAATCAATGTTCACTGCATTTCATGTACAGGTTGATGGCTCTCCACCCAGACTGCAGTTGAAGTTCAAAGCAAACAAAAGTAGGCATTTCTTCAGAAAGCTGTGAAACATGAAATTCCCTCCTGCAGACCATTGTGAAAGCTGGCAGTTTTCACAAATCGACTGAACAAATCTAGAGAGGAATCACTAAATTGCATTATGTTGATAACATTAACATGACACAGTAAGTCCTTGAAATAAAAAATCCTGGAGGTGGGATGAGGCCTGGAAAAAAATACCATTTTGCACTTTTCTATCCTGTGCCCTTCACAAGAGTTTGGGGAGTAGGAGCAGCAGGAGACTGGGCTATTGAGACCCTCATTCTGGTTCCATTACTCTGCTTTTCAGTTAGCTATTCAAGTTTAATGATAAAATTAGATTTTAAATAGAGTTATGTTTATCCAAAAATCCCTGAGTCACCATATAAATCTGTTTCTCAGTCAAGGACTGAAGAAAGAGGACAGACTAGAAAAAGCTGATTCTAGATACATTTGTCCCCAAAAGTGCAGGAGCTAGAGAGGAGCACCAGTAGAGCCAAAGTGGAAGCGAATAGGTGGACAAGCAATTATGTAAAGACATTAAATTGAATTGGAGGATCTGAACGCTATCAACACTCTTGAAGCCTGTCATAGTTTTCAAAGAGAGGAGAACCAAGTAAGTATCCAGGCACAGGGAAATGCTACTCTCAGATGTGTGTGTACACCCCCACACAGGTAAGAGTACATAGGTATTTTGTAAAAGGCAGTGTTTCTGACAAATACAACCATTTAAGTCATATGGATAAATTGATCTTGAACATTTTCCCTGGAGTATCAGGCACAAACTGGCTTTTTCTTTCTTCCTTTCACTTGCAGAGTACAGCTGCTGTCTGAAGTGCTGAACAATGTGGTTGGTTCAAGAGTAATACCTGTTCTCTCAACAATTTTGCACTCCAAAATGATGTTCTTTCAGCTTCCCTACAAGAGCCACATTAACCATAGGCATTTTTTGCTGCACCTTTTTTCTCCTCCTGGGCACGTGGTGTATGTCATCTTTTCAAGTGCTACACAAGGAATAATAATATTTAGAAGTCTTTGAAAACAAAATCTCTTCAGTGGAATAGAATTGATTTTATCTCATTGCAATTTCAGAGCGCTCCCATTGCCTCATCTGCCAAGCAGGTGTTACAGCAGCAAACAAAGATGTGAAAGCATCAGTCACAGCACTGTTAACTGCTCAGTGCTCAGGCAGCTCTCAGACCCTGTTATCAAAAACACAACCCCAATAATTTTCCAACAGAGCACCAGTAGAAGGAAACAGTCCCACCGGTAAGTATTGGGGATCAACGTCCTCCCTTTCACAAGCTCTTTGGTCAGCCCTCAGTAGATACAGAATTATTTTGTGTAGCCCTTTTGAAGCTCTCTGTTATCCTTCCTTCTCAGAAGAGCTGTATGAATAAAAGAGAACTAAGTAATTAGAATTTACATTGCAGAGCTCTATAAGCATCTCAATAAAAATATCTCATGCACTCTTGTTTGCAAACATTATCCTGCAAATGTGCAGGAAACCTCTGTCTTAAATTTGCTTTGTACCCTAAAGAATCAGGAGTTTGGTGCAGCTGGTGGTCAGTTGGTCTGTGTAAGTAGGAGACAAAATATTATTTTGAAAAGTACATTTATGTCAAAAGCTTCTTTCTATAAGACTATACTAAATAGAGCTATATAGAAAAGGATTTTAGTGTACTTGTTTTTCCAATATAATCAGAAAGGGAAACAACAGGCACAGCCAGATTCCAGATGACCTAATCAGAGCACTGGTCTAAATAAGCCTTTAGAGGTCCTGTCTCTAGAAGGTCACTCTGACCTTCAAGTTAATTTTTGTGAATGCCTCTTGCGACCTTTCAGTGGAATTTACTTCCTGGTTTTGTTACTTTTTTCCCATTTGAAAGTGATGCTTTCACAGAGAGCTGACACAAATCTCAAACAGTCCTGGATTGCTGTGTGCTCTAAGGATCAAGAAGCAGCTTTAGTCCAGTGGACAAAACTGCTATCAAAAAATTTTCCAAGAACAAATATTACTTAGTATCCTTACAAACTATATGTATTTTGTACTTGCTGCTGAATTTCTGAAAAAACAATTTAAAAAAATCTATGTCTATGTGTATGTCCATGCAAGATTTACATTACCATACCTGGTGAACTGTTCTTATATAGAATATATCAAATGTGGTCATTCTACCTGGGCCATAAGTGCATAACTGCAATCTTGAAAGAGCTTGATCTAAATCACTGAAGTCGACAGTATTTAAATTATCTTAAATACTGACACATAAGCACTGAGATTACTCACTCAATGTATGGGCTTTGCCAAAATCAAGGTCTCAATGGCAGGAAGATGAAAATATTACTCCCCTGTCAACTCTGATTACACAACAAAGACAATAATGAAACATAGCATATGTTGTCTGGTAAATTTTAGAAACAACAGCTTTCAACACTCCATGCTTTAATTTTGTGCTCAAATATATCTCAGCTGTGGATGTTCTGAGAGCTTCTTCTTCTTTTAACACTGCTCTCCTGTCACAACATTTCCAAGAGGAGAATGTAGATATATCACACTCTTTTAATGAGTAAAGGTGTTAGAAGTTACAGCACCTCCAGTCACAAATATAATGAAAAAATACACCATTTAATGAAGTTAGGTTGTTATTTTTGCCCCTATGTGCATATTAAGTACTTTTAACCACATCTGAAAAATTGCGTTGAAGACACTTGGATGAATTTAAAACTTTTTAATTAAAAGAAGTGAAGACTGTAGGGAATTTCCTTCTGTATATTTCTATCTCTGGTCTAGTTATTTTCTCTATGATGCATCATCTCTCAGCTACACAGACCACATATTTTTAATCTAACTCTGAAACAAGATCTTTTTTCAATCCTGTTGGTGAAAAACCAGCTATTAATTTAGGTTTTATTCAACAGAGCTCCTAAACATGTTTAGACATTTGCTTAAATGCTTTAGTTGATTTGTGCCACTAAGAAACATTTATTACTATATTGTATTAACTAATATAAGTAATGCTCCGTGTGTCAGTGATGGTTGTAAGGACAAAAAGTTTTTTAAAAATTGTATATAGCTCACCAAAAATATGCATACTTTTCAGGTCATAGAAAAAAAATTCAATGTCCTAAGAAAATTTTACTGGAATGAGATATGTGAGAAAAAGTAGGTCTTTTATTACATAAACTGCTGATTTGAAAACTTAATTTGCTGCTTATGTTTATCAAAGACACATGACTTGCAGACCAGATTTTTGGCTAGACCATTACTACTTCTTTATTTTCCCTACAATGCTACAAGGAAACCTATTTATATCAGCACTGTAAAATCCTTAAAAGCTGAATATGCATTTCATGCAGCAGAGTCGAATGACTCCAGCAGATCTTACAGATGAGGACGTCAGGTCAGCTCTTTCACAGTTCTTGCACACAGGTGTTTTCTGTACTTAACGTCTGGATGGAGAGGAGACAGAGCTTTGACAGCTTAGGCTTAACTTGCAGAAATTACACCAATACACCTTCAGAAAGGTATCTCTACTTAAATGCTAAACTCTGTTCTCAATTGAGTTGGTTTTCACTGTGACCGAAATCACCTTTTCAAGGACAACAGTTCTTATAATTCATTTAAAAAAAACATGGTCTAGCAGGATTTCTTACACATGCAGCTTACAAGTATGGTTTAACTTTGCACAGTAGTAATACATATTTACAAGTGCCAGATTTTCAATTATAAATATTTATCATAAGGACACGATTTTATCTTTAATTAGCCCAACTGTTAAGGACACTTCTAATGTGAGAAATGTAATTCAGTATTTCATACCAGATGTAGCCTCTACAGCTAGTCTTTCATTTCTGCTTGTAATGAGCAGATACTTAAACCAAAACCATTATGTAACGTGAGAGTGATTAGAAGATAATAACTACAGAAGATCTGGGCTTTGGAATTAAAGTAAGAATTTCTGAAGTTGCATACCTCAGTTTAAAGCACCTGTGACCATATGATCAATATGATCATACTTTAAGTATCTGACTATTTCCTACACAATCCATACAAATTTCTTTGTTCTCATAAAGACCTGAATGACCAGATTATCCTTCCTTTCCTGTACCTCTCTAATCTGCTGAGTTATGGCTCCATGTTTGACACTTCTAGAAAAAGTATAAACATGAGAACTGGGGTAATTCCAAGTTTGATCCTGGGTTATAAACAACCGAAATATGACGCCCATGTAATAATGCCAAACACCCTAAATCATGCATGTTACTGACATAATGACACAACAAACACGGTTACACTGAAACAGCAAGAGGTAGGAGGAAGGGAGGGAGGCAGGAAGGAAGGAAGGCAGGAAGGAAGGAAGGAAGGACAGACTGGTGACAGGTTGGGGGAGAAGAATAGTGGCAGCCTGGTGGTCTCCTAAAAAGGCACACTGACTTTGTTTTTCCAGAATAAATACTTATACCAAATTTCTAAATTTAAAAAAGCAAAGTATGTTAGGATTTCATTTGTAATATTCTGTTTTAATCCTCCAAGAATGTATGAAGTGAACTGGGGGAAAACCAATTTCACGTCTAATGATGTGCTAAACTTGATTATTCTTTGGCAAAGCAGAGGTTCAGAAAGCAAGTAGTGTCCTTGCATCTCTGTGCCTCTACCCCACCATGCCAACAGCCTCTCTGCAACCCACTGAGACCTCTGTGGTCTCACAAAGGCTGCTCTTACACGGAATAATAAAATAGAAACAGAATGCACCCGTTACTAAGGTAACTCTGAGCCAACTTTTGATTCAGCTCATTTTTCTCAGCAGTCTGAGTTACTGAGCTGCCTGTTCTCTGTATTCATTTCATTAGCAAAATGTTTGATTATTGGCTTGCAAATGCTACCTATTGACTATTGACTCAGGGTATAATAACGAGCATGCCAAAGATCAGTGTTTAAACACACTCATTAAGGAATTAAACAACTTATTAGAGATGAGAACGAGGGACACAAGGAGAAATGACGGAGGGAACAGAAAGGTGGCACAGAAAGGAGTTTGGGAATTTCTTCCCTAGAGTTGTATTGCTCACTTGCTGTTCCTTTCTCCCATCATTTGAAGCCTTCCCAACTTCTAGTTAAGCCTCTGGACACCCTTCTAAGAAACAGGACAATATAACAATAATGTTACAATGATAATGTTTCTTGTACCTCTTGATGAATTATATTCCCAGTACTGAGTGTTGTCAAATGTCAGTATACCAAACGGATGACAGAAAATCCTAGAACAGAATTGTTTTTGGTTCCCACATCAATGCAAATTTTCTGGGATACACCCATGAACTAGACGTGCTGCAGTCCATGGTACACAGGTAGCCACAGCTGCCAAGCTCTCCAAGAGCAACACTTAACACTATATTAACACTGACACAAAAATGAAAAAAGATATGAGGTGTTCTCAGCGTGTCTCCTTATGGGGAAAAAAACCCCACTTGTAAATCTTGAATCTGCAAATATATCAGTGCCCTGGAGAGCCCTCAGATAGCTGTGAATTTTGGCCCCACTGATTGGAAACAGTAGGAGATTGAGAGCTTGGAAATTAGGCTAAGTTGGATGAGGCCAGGCTTAACAATTAGATGGTAAATTAGGAACAAGATGATAAAAAAATTTGCATTGTTCAGTTATCCAAATAATGTGCTCTCTTATAGATACAGAGAAAATGACATTCTGATGCAGCAATGGCAGGATGGCAGGAAATTTTGAGAGACTGGCACACTCCAGGAACATGAAGACAATTACCAGGAAACAATGGGAACAGCATGGAGGAGTAGCTGTGCACTGTGTCTGTCTCCATGGTGCTCAAGTGGCATCACACAAAGCTGAGGGATTTGGTACAATTACACATGCTCCACCTGCCCTTCATCCCAGACATGGCCCCTATTAGAAATGGATGTGCAAAGGATTGATTTTAGCAGAGCAAGACTTGTTTTAACACTGAATAAATCTGGGGTGCATTACACTCTTGGTTTAAAATTGGCTCAGTGTGGGAGAAAGCAACCTCCAAGGTAATTGTGAATTCTGTTTCTATGTTTTATGTAAAACAGAAATTCTGTATTTTTCTCCCATGGCAATACCTGATCTTCCCCTCTGTAGATAGGAAAAACTCAGGTTGTCTTGTATCTGTCAGTATCTTGCAAAATGGAAAACTTGCTGTTTATGTTAAGGAACTTTTCATGTTTAGCTTTTTACTTTTCACTCAAAGTTTTAGATTTTGTTTGGTACTTTTTACAGGTAACTAGATTCAGTTGATAATTTTGATCTACAGGAAACAATAAGGCTTATAAGCTGGATTCAAAAATTCCTTGAAAACAGTACCATTTAAGTTAAATACATTTTGTCTGGCAGCAGAGCCATTAACAATTTGAAGCAAAAATTCTAGAGTAGGAAAGTTTGATAAAATACCTGCTTTATGAAACTTTTCCATTATCTCCTGACGAACTGATTTTTCCAAGTTGAAGTAATCATCGTCTTCATCAGGTTTGCTCAGAAACAGAGGGATGTGCTGAAATACAATTATATGCTTGCATTTCTGGTTTGCAGCAACAGCCAGCTGCTCATCGAGCCAGGCATCCTGGGCTTGCCTTAACTCAGGGCACTTGGAAGAATCAAAGTATAGCTGAGAATTCAACACAAGAAAGAAAACACCTCCAACCCAAAAGCTGAAGTAGTCATCTCCCCAGTTCTTGCAATAATCATCTATGGTTTCTCTTGATGGAGTATTGCCAATATCATGATTCCCACTGACGAATACCAGTGGTATGTCCTGGTCAGTGTTTTTCAGAACATTCTTTAAATCTTGCTCTTGGTTTTTTTTCCATCTGGTTCCTAAAGGAAAAAAAAATACAGAACATTTGAGTGTTTATGGGTTTTTTTTTCTCACTTTCATTGTTAGCTTTTGTTTATGTGCATAGTAAGAAAATATTGTGTATTAGATGTGATCATGAAAACATCTGCACTTTATCCCTGTACATTCACCCAGCCCTGTCCCTCTCTTACTAAGGCCTCAGCCATTTTCAGTGGCTGGCCTGAAGGCAGGCTCTGGACAGGACCCAGCAGAGAGCACAGCAGTAGGTGATGCCATGGTTACTGCTTTACACCAGGAGCTTCAACTGACTCTTTTCATCTACAGACTCATGATGTGGTGAAAAAATGCAGCAGTCTTGGATGGTGTAACGGCACAAGGGTAAAAACCAGGCCAATTTCTGGCTTATATTTTATGGCTGTGCAACAAAATTAAGGGTTGTTGGGTTCGAGGGTTTTTTTTCTTCATTATAAGAACTATTTTAACAGCAAAAATTTAATCAGTGTCTTGTGATGACTTATTTATATGATGAGTCTCTTTTAATAATAAGAATGCCATTAAAAAAATGTAGCTATGTACTTTGCTAGTTTTCCCTGCAATTAATTTATATTAATATGTATATCCATACAGGTACTCTTCTGGATGTAAGGAAATTGTCCCTGCCTATGAAGATTTATCTTATTGACAGATTGATTTACAATCACTGAAAAAATTTAGAAAGGAAGTTTTAAAAGGGTAGTTATTTTCTTCTAATGATTACGCAGGATTTCCTATGTTTTCTAAAGACTAATCTTTAACTAGAGGCCATTGATACGATTGATATGATTATGATTAATGAATTAAATGAACATGTATAAATTGGTTTTGTCCTGCGATACGTAACACACATCTAGCATGGGCCCAATAACTCCATTTTTTGACCAAAAGCTGTAACAGGATTTTTACAAAAACTCTGAATTCAGGTTTCTAACATACACTTGCACACAGATCTGTAACAGTCAATCATTGTGTACTTTTAAACTGTGTTCTACTTTCCTAACTACACACATACCTATACACAGAAATGCAGAAATGGTTCCTGTATTGCAACTATGAGATAAATGGGGTTTTTACAATTTCTGCAAAATACTTATGATGAATATTTTGACAAACACTGACCTTTATTTATTAAATATTTTGTTTTACATATCCTACAGTTACAGGCTTTAGTACCACCTTATTGCTGTTACCAGAATTCTACAGCTTTATAAAAATACTGAGATAAAAAAAACCATATTAGGTCTAAATTGTGGCTAAATGCAAGGGCATTGATATGAGGTGCATTAGGTCAAAATCCACAACTCTCTTGGGTTTAACTGATGTAGAGGGTAGAAAGCTATTGCAAGAAAATCTTTGAGTAACTTAACAAATATTGGGCATATGATACCCAGGAAAAGAAAGTAGTGGAGAGCAGATCACTTTTTGGGGTATATTAATGGTCAGTTTAAGCTGTTCTTGTCAATCCAGAAAAAAATGGGGCAAACAACATCTATATTACTTGGAGAGGCTGAATTTTAAAAAATAAAACCAAAAAATTGAAATAAACCTGGCACACTGCTGTCCATGGGGTAAGGAACCTGGCTGAGAGCGCTGCTTTTACTGCCACTTCCCATTTTCCTATGGAAAGAGTTAGAAATTTCAAGCTCTAAATACGAAAATATATGGGGAAGAGGGTGGGGAAATGCAATGGGGGAAGGCTCTGTTTAGATCCATGTAAACACATTACACCATGTTAAACTCCATGCTATCACTTTGGGAAATTTAGCTAACAGTTTCAGAGTATAAAGACATTTATGCAAAAGTTACAGAAATAATTTGCAGAATTATGTATACCTCTTCCCAGCAGTGAAATTCAAGCTCTAGAGACTAACACTTAGATTAGATTTGTCGACAGCAGGGCACTGATTCCCTCTTTTAATGAAATATTATTTCTATAGCAACAGAGACACATATTCAGTGTTTATTGCAGAAAACAGATTGCTCAAAATGGAAAACAAGGTCTCTGCCCAAGAGCCTAGGAAATCCTACTGGGAGAGACTGGTTTAGAACAACTGCATCTTGGCTAGACCTTTTCTTGGCAGAAGGCCAAAACAACTTCAAAAGAAGAGAATCTCACAGAGATAAAAGTGGGGAAAAAGTGGAGGAATGTCTCAGGACCTGTTGGTGCAGTGCTGGAGAGGAAGGGCTCAGATGTCCCCCTGGCCCTGAGCTGCACGACCACAGCACACAATGTGTGCCACAAGGAGCCCTCCTGAGGCACCTCACCGACCTTACATCTGAGGTAAGTAACAGGTAAAGAAGACAAAGACAGTGGTAAAGAAGGAAGCCACTGGAAAATTAAAGTGGTCCCTGCCACAGCATAAAAAACATCCCATAATCTCTCTCAGGCACAGAGCTATAATATCTAATTATTCCAATTTTTATTTAGAACATTTCTGTTTGATGGACATGTATTTCTTTGGTTAAGAGGGAACTTTGTTGCAGGTGAATACGAAAATAATATAGTGCCAAAAGGTAATAAAAAAAAAAATTGTGAAGTGCCAGGGTAGATGTAACTGAAATAAATTTCTGTGATGTTTACCCTGGCATCATGTGCAGTGACATTTTTAAATCCTGGGCCACAATTTTCTGTCTTTATGTTAGGTTGTGTAAATAAAGGCTTGCCCTGAGATAAATGATTTCACAAATTAATAGCCCATAAAGGGCAGCTTGGCTTTTATGAAAAACATGAAAGTGAGAACTGTTGCTGGTGCAGTTGTGTGCAATTTCCCACAGCTTCCCAGTCTATCATTTTTGAAAGCTGAGCGATGTGAACAGGAGCATGAAGGTGCAATGTCACCATGCCTGTTGTTTTCTGTTGTGTATCCCTGTTTGCCTCAACAGCTCTAGTGTTCTGTCCTGCACTGCTTAAAGGAACCAAGACAATCAGCCTTGTTTACACACTGAAAAAGCAGATTTCAAGACAGTACTTTTACAGCACTTTTGCTGGAGCTGTCTTCAGTTAGCAGAATTACAGATTATTCTGCCAAAGAAATAATCCTTTAGCTACTAACACTTAGTTACAATTTCCTTTGGTATTTCACAGAAGGGTACACCACTCTAAGATTGGTTTGGGTTTAGTTTTTGTAAGGCACCAGTTATTAAAAACAACTTAGAGCATTGTTTCCCCCCAAGCTGTATCTGCAATGCTGATGGCAATTTCTGTATAACATAATCCTTCCCATACAGTAACCTCCACCAACACTGTAATTTTTCCTCCAAAAGTATTCCAAATGAAAAATTATCAATTAATGAAAAATAGCACCAGCTTTTCTACTGATATAAGTCAGGAAAGGGAAGTGGGGGGCTTATGATGGCATTATGAGGTGGTACCCCCAGGCATTCCTGGCTTGGTGTTAGGTGAAATATAAGTAGTCCCCCCAAGGCAGGAGAAGCCTTTAGCTCAGACATCTTCAAATAATTTAACAATATGCAAAAATGTGGCACAATCATTTCCTGAATTTCTCATTACTTGGTCTCAGTCTTTTAATGTATCTTAAGTGTCCCAAACTTAGAGGAGCTGCAAACACAGTGTTTTTTAATGGAAAGCACAAATTTTCGGTTTGAAGAAGAAAAAAAAGAAAAATCAAGTTTTATGCCAGCAACACTCTTGAAAGGCCCTGATATGACAACTGCAATCTGTTTAACATTTAACCCAAGAGACTGCATACATTGCAGACAAAAATACTATACAAAATATCAAATAGAAATAGTGCCTGCATTTGATAAAAGCAAAATAGAAAATGTCAAAACACCACCTCTGAAAACAAGATTTAGAAAAACACTGGGCCCATTCCTTTCTGTAATTTATGATGATACCAGAAGTACTCCGACATCAAAACACAACTAATTGTTGTTGAAAGCAATCACTGTTAAAAAACAACAACAGATAGATTTGTGTATCTTCCTGGGCTTTACAGTGCATCACAATTGCTTTAATCAAAGACTCTAACTACTCTGAGCACTTCCTGTTCTTGAGACATTTGTCCTGTTTCGTGTGTTTTCATGACTGCCTGCAGTTTCCCTCCTCCTCCATTTAAAGGATCTCCCCTAGCACTATTTCCTACATTTCTAGGAGGAGGGGGATCCAAGGCTATACTCAAACACTGCACTTGAAGAATGTAACTGTTACCTCCATCTCTGTGGGAAAGCAGCCTCCTCCTGTCAAACCAGGACTGCCTTTCATCTCTGCTCTTGTCTTAGATATCTGGCTGTTGGCTCCAGATTAAGAGGGCTACAAGCAAGATCCTACATGGTCCCTGTCTGCTGACCCCCCCCCAGGGACAGCCCTACTGGTGCCCCTGTCACTTGGAAGACATCACAGGTCCAAACCCAATGGTATCGACACCACACTGTACCTGCCAGGCTCCTTCTGCAATTGCATCTGATTGCTATGGACTAACATAAAAATCTGAGCTTTAATCTTGCCACTGCTCAAAACACCAACCCACAGCATCTCTCAGAGCACTGGTGCAGATGGAGCTTCCCCACCCCAGAGCTCTGACACTGTTCCTCACTGTGGTGCCTTCTTTCCTGCCCTTCCCCATCTCATCAATACAGGCAACTCTTCCTGATTGCCAGGGCCAGACTCTTCCCTCTCTTCATCTGTTTACAACTGATCATCCCACAAAATCAGTGATTCTCTTGTGGACCATGAGTGGAACGAAACACTACGGTCTCCATGCTCTTTTTTGTCCTAGGATGCTACAAAAATGTGATAATGGACAGGGCACTGCATAGAAAGGAAACCTCTCTGGCCACCCAGTTCAGTATTACCAGTAGTCTTCACTGTTTCTTGCTTGAAACTTAAAAGCTTCCCCTCTGGTGTCTGCTGTAATGAACTAAAGCAACACACTGTGTCACTCCAAATCATTATGTGCAAGAATAAGCTGATCCATTTTAATAAACCCATTATGGTCATGTCTGAAATAGGTTCTTTCGCTTTAGTCTGTGCTGTAATAGCTAAAATGTCTCCTCTGTCTTCTTTAGACATACATATTTCTAATCTTCAAATAGCCTGAAGACAATTTTATGATGAACAAAAAATTATGCAGTTAAAAATAATGTAAATATGACTATATTCACTCCTGAACAAACTGATTGACTACTCAGTCTAACTTACAAAGAACCTCATTTCTTTAGTTCCAGTGAAAAGCAGGATCTGGAATACTCATTTGTCTACAGCTGTAAGCAACTTTTTTAGCACGTTCAAAACAAGTAATAATCTGTTTTGAGATTCAAAAAGTGATCATACAAAAATTTTCCTACATGAAAACACAAAATAATTTTATTATACAACTTTGGGCATTAAAACAAGAAGAAATTTTAACTGTAGTTTAAGCTGATAATGAACAATTGTTACATTAAAGCAATTACAAAATCCCCAATTGAACAAGGAAGCCTATTAGGGGATCAACTGCTCCTGGTTTCAGTGCATGACATTAAATATAATGATTGCAAATGCTGACATTTTTCTGAGTGCCAGCCACACAGGTGCCCACATAACAACCTAATTCATGGCATTTACTGCCCCATGTTCTGCTGTGAAAATAAGTATTATCCTTCACTTAAGCTCAACTCTGCTCTCAGCCTTGCTCATTTCCCAGCAACGCAGAGCTGTCACAGCAAGCGCAGGCCACCACTGCCTTTGGGTCTGTGCTTCTGATGAAATCATCACAAAGAGGAAAAAAATACCTCTATGCTACAGTACCAAAACCAAATTTAATTAAAAAAACTTCACACAAAGACCTAGTACTTATACTAGATTTTTAGTACTGTCTCTAGTACTTGTACCATAAAATACAAGATCTGAGAAAATTGTGTAGCTAATTACATCTCCAAGATTTTAATATTTAGAGATTTCGATCTGCCAACTGAATTTCTAAATTCAACTGTAGACTAGACTAGAGAACATGATCTAAAATACAAAGAAGTAAATACTTGCTGAAGATGAAATATTTGCTTCTGACAGCCCAGCGGTTTCTCTGCAATATGAGCCTGTTGGACGTGTGTGGAGATCTCTGATGTTTCCCTACTCTGGGCTGCTTAGAGCAAATTTAATTTCACAGTAAGCTGTTTGAGGCTTTGAACGCTCCATTAAGTTTTACTAGAATCAGATAATTACTACAAAATGTTTATTTATGCAACCACAGTGGCATTTCTTTAAACAGTTATTATTAGATATTTAACAAATAACGTGCTGCTTACCCAAATTCTTAGCTATTATTAATTAACACTGGTGTAAGAGTTTGGAGAAGAAAATAGCCAAGAATCATTTTGGTTTGGATTCCATCCTACCAAGCATATCAGAGTTAGGTTACAACAGCAGAAGAAAAAGATGCAGTGAGTTTATTTAGATTACACTACCTTGTGGTCAGGAAATAAGGTCACACCTAAACACTGCCCTATTGATCAGGCAGTGACACATTAATAGAAATGTTACCTTGCACTCAAACAAACACAACCTCTACCTATACCTGATTCCTTACAAACATTTTAAAGCCTCTGCATCTGCCTTGCATCTAAAAAGTCAATCTGTGTCTTTTCTACTTCATGCTCTATTACAACTCTCCACTGACAAAGATTCAGGAACTGGGATTTAACTGACAATTTTGCTGAAATTGCAAGTGACACTGGAATACAGCTGCCTCCTCCCCAGCTGAGCCACGCTGCTGGGAGTTAAAAAAATACACAAACTTGCTTTTATTAGTCAACCAAGCAGCCAGTTCAAATAGCAAAAAAAGCAAATATAGTAAAGGTGAAATGCTTACGGCTGTTTTTAAAGGCGGAGCCTATTTTAAGACACTGTTTTTTAACCTGCTCATATGCCTGTTATATGGACAAACCAAACATCAACATTCATGCTCTTGCCTTCTAGATGAGAAAGATTTTTTTGAGAATTATTATATTTTTAGCTAAAATTAAAACTTGACAAAATATGTCCTTATATGCATACCTTACTTAAGAGCTAGCAGTGCAGCCTAATTTTATCTGGCCGATTTAAAAAAAAAAAATTAATGATCCTTTGTTTTAGAAAAAATGAGTTATTTAATGGTAGTTTAAAAGCAGTATTAAAAGCAGTTCACAGGTTTTATCCTTTGTGGAATGTCTTATCAGATCACTGTATATAGCATTAAAAACTTGAATTGGACCTGACATTTCTCTGTAATTTATTCAGTTCACAAATGTATAAATGGCAGTTTGTGCATTTGCATGCAGATTTCAGCATTACACTCCCATCTCATCCTGTGTGCAAAACCCACCAGCAGCAGATCTCCAGCTCCCAACACCTCGTCCCTGCAGTGCGACCATGCCAGTCCCACATGACGCAATAAAGCACGAGTGCAGCACCTGCCTCGCCAAGGACAGCTCAGCTGGCTGCAAAGCAGCTGCAAATGTACAGCTCTGCACAGCCAAGGGCTGGGCAATATTTCCTAACAAGGAAGAACACACATGGGCAAATGACTGTGGACTGTATCAAGTGGGATAAAACCGGACATTTCCTCAATGTTCCTTTTTAGTGGATCCCAGACCAAAACATAGGGGATGTACAAATTTCAGCTCTTACACAAACAAAGTATTCATTGATCTTTCCTGACCAGCCCAATATGTTTTTCTAAGAGAATTCAAAACATTCACAAATAGGTTTTAACAATACTGTTTTGACTAGGAACATTTGCTATGGTGTGTGCTTTCCCCAGTTTAGAAAATTAGGCAAATTAAAGAGGCTTTTTTTAGCGTTACCCTGTAAGGTGTTTGCAATTATATGCTGCAGCCTGTGTCTCAAGGTTTATTATCTACAAGAACTACACTTTCATAGGGAGTCATGTTAAGGCACTCCATATTTGACAGAGAGACAAATATTTTGGATCATGGCAGTTGCACATCCAATTTGGGCATGGGAAAGAAGCTCAAGCTAATCCAGTTGTGATTCTTCCAGGAAAGAGGATGCCTTCAAATGCTACAGTGATTATAAACAGAAATGAAGCCATATAGCTGTCTGGCCACCAGAACCATCAGCTCTGATGTTCCTCAGCTCTGCAGCTTGTCTATTCTGAATGTAAATAACTTCACTCTCCTCTGTGGACGTGTCACAGCTCATAAGAGGGACTAATTGTATAAAAGCCAGTATGCCCATATCATCTCATATTCTGATCATCAAATTGTCAAGCAGGAGTCAAATGGAGAAGTACTGATTTGAAAAACTGTCACTTAATTGCTGTCTAAATATGAACTCAGAATCCCAACATTTGGCACCTGTTTTTAAAATCTTCTTGCACATCATTGCCTGTTTTAGTATATGAAGAAACACTGCATGAGAGACAAGATAGGGTATATAATTTTGAGGAGACATGCAGCCAGCAGTTTCACTTTCCACGTAAAGAACATATTGTTGCACAAAATTGTAATTAGCTGAACTGAGCTGATGTGCCTTACTGAGGCTTTATGGAGGAGTTAAGAGTGTTAGCGGAACGTGTGAATTCCTGGGGGAAAACGCAAACCTGTGATGCACACACACAGATACACAGAGTGCAGCTCACAGGCAGGGGGAGCTGCCTGGCACCGGAAAATGTCCCTGAAGAGTTGGGGCCCCTGGAAGCAGCAGCAGGACAGCCACACATCCTGGCTGTAGGCAAGAGCCCTTGATACTTGAAGGAGAGAAAGCAGGGAGAGAGACAGAGGAAGGACACTGGGGCACGGAGAGCACTCATGCAGTCCCACAGTGATTCTGTCAGTGACAATTCTTTCCCAAATTCATGACTGCTTTTCACAGGATGCCAGATGTTGAAGGTAAGTCTGTACCTTTCACCAGCACAAGCTGCTGCAGCTCTGGGGCCTTGCCTGGCTGGCTTTTTCCCCCATTACACAAAGCAATCTTCTGGCAGCTCTCGAGGCTGCAGTGCCTCAATGACCACGAACACATCAGCAATGAGCTGTGTATAGCTGGGGCACCTCTGTTTACAGCATGTCTATTGTCAGGGCCTTTTCTGTCACCTCCTGTTTAAACTATTCACAGTAACAACACATGCTTGGGCTCACAGCCTGAAACACACATTAGATGGCACAGTAAAAACATGAAAATATGTAACAGACATAGTCCTGGAGGATCTTACAATCCAAGTATGGCCTAACAAAGAGAGTGAGACACACACAGACAGCAAGCACACCAAGGAGCAGTAAGAAAACATTATTAAATATGACTGCAGCTCTGTAAAACTGATTGGAACAATCAGATGTTTTAGCTTGTGCCACTTAAAAAAAGATACATCTATAAAAGCACAAACGGTAAAACCTGTTATAAATAACAATTTGAAAACCCTTAATTAAACAATTTAATAATATAAGACAAAGGTAGAAAAAAATAGAAAAATGTCACTACTTGGGCTTAATTGACAGAAAATGCTGATGTGAGATTACAGAGCACTGCACGACCTGGGTAGGGAATGTGTATATTAGAGATTATTACACCTTCACATTAACTAAAATAATTAGTATGAGTGTTCACAGTGTATTTCAAGTGCCATAATAGTAAATTCCAGTGATTTTGATTTCTTGTAATTAACATATACACAAAAATGAATTTAAAACTGCAAGCATAAACATTAGTTGCTCACTGATCCATTATCACACTGCTAATAGATCAAGCTTAATCAAGTTCTATCAGGTTTTTTGTGATTATACACATTATTAGACAAGTCTCGTTTCATTCAGTCTCTAAACAGTTACACTTTATTACAGTCAGAGCTAAGTAAGTTTGAAAGAGACTTGCTGTCTAGTTCTTTTACCCATTTAGCCAGAACAATTAATGAAAAAAAAATTAAACACCTGGACTAAATACACCACATAAATAACTTTCCTGGCTAGAACAATCAAGTTGCTGATAGCAGTAGCATCATTAAAAAATGCAGTTAAACAGTTTCCTGTGAAGGAATTCGGCCACTTAAAAATAGTTGCTGATTCTCAGCGTCACAGTCAGTGTTTCTCAGTGGCTTCAGCAGGGTGACCTTGGCTGCCAACAGCTGAATTCTCTGCTGCTGTAGCAAAAGGTGTTGAAATGCTGATGCTGTTTCCTGGACACCAATCTACACTAGAGGTATGAGATGGAGAAGGAAGCACTATGTTCATGTTAAACTGGAACAGGAAGGACAAGAAAGAAAGAAGCTGGGAGAGTCTGCCCCATGTTTGGATGGCCTTATTCTATGGAATAGACACCAGCCTCATTGAACGTGAGTCAGGACCAGGGAAGAGCTCAGCCACCAAAGGTGGGATTTTGCTAGAGACCACCCAAAAAGGGCAAAAGAATGGATTAAGTCTCCTATGAGCAACTTGAAAAAATCTCTAGATCGCCCTGACTCTTATGGCATATGAACCTCCCTGACACCAGTCCAGGAGATCTGGAACCCAGGAGGCAACCTGGGACAATCCCTTGACACAGACAGGCCAGCCAGGGCCCACTCTCTTGGTCCTCCTACTTACAAACACAGGAGTGCTGGGGGACGCATTAATCCTGGCAGCCTTGGCTACAGCAGCCTCCAAGGTGGAGTTTAAAGGGGAGCAGGGGAGCAGTAAAGGCAGAGAGCACATCTGTGGCCTCAGGACAGCACACTGGTTTATTCAGGGATCAGCTACAGGATCCTGTGTGAGGCTGTTCTGAAAGCAAGAGTTTGAGAGGGTTGAGAAGTCTTCAAAGACAAGCTCCTACGAACACAAGAACGGTCCTTCTGGATACCCAGGGACGGCAGGGGAGAGAGAAAAATGTAGGCTATGAGGAGAATGATCCGGCTAAATGAGGAACTCATGCCTGAGAACCAATAAAAAAGGACATAAAACAGAGTTGGAACCAAAGTCATACTTGAAAGGAAGAATACTGAAAAAGTACCTGGGTATGCAAGGCTGCTGTCAGGAAAAGTGCTCTGAGGGCTGCAACTACCAGAAGGCAGCAAAAGCTTCCACTGCTGCTTTAGCAATTAAAAAATAAAGAAAATACAGCCCCACACTGTGTGAGGCAGTGACAAGTGACAGGTACTCAGAGCTTCCTTTGCCTCCCTGCACTGAAATGCTCTCCCAGAGCTAAAGGAGCACAGGAAACACCAGGGAATGAACCAGCATTTCCTGGAAAGCTTCAACCCAGGCCATCCCATGGGACTGACGGGATGAATCCAAGAGTACTGAGAGTGCTGGCTGATGTCTCTGTGAGGCACTGCTCTATAATCATCAAAGGGCTGTGGAGCTGGGATGCTGCAGTCTGGATGAGTGGAGAACAAGACGGGTGAGGAACTGGCTGTTGGACTGGAACCGGCTGTTGGACTGGAACCGGACTGATGGGCTCCAGGTGTATTGGTAATGGAACAATATGGGAAATTTTCATAAAACCAAACAAAATGTTCCAACTTTATGAGAACAGTAACATCTTTAGAAATCGATTTCCAGAGTTTTAGAAAAATGCAGTCAAATAAACACATAACCTGATCAGCAATATTTTACAGATTACCATTTTTGTCATAGTAAATTATATTATACTTAATGCACACAAATACCTTCAGAAGGAAGTCCTTCATTGTCATGGTGTATCCAAGTGTAAGCATCGAGTTCATAGAAATTATGTTCAGTGAGATAGCTGCACTCTAAGGTATCACTTAAAATTCTTGATGTGATTGTACCACAACATTAGTGTTACCAAGAATAGATATCCTATTCTGATTATAATCAAGAAAAACTTCTGGAAATAATATTCAGAGTACAAACTACTTTTAATCAGCAGCTAAATACCAAGATATGATTACTCCGTTGCTCTAATGACATCTGTAATGGATTCCAAGTGCTGTGCCTGATTGCTTCCCAGCTGATCAGGATTCTGTTCATCACTTCTAGCTGCTGGAATTCTGAGATTTCTTGGAGTTCCTCTGCAAAAGGTTTCAACACTGGTTCAGCTAAATGGCTGCAGTGCATGCTTTCAAACAGTCCATCAAAAACTTTACCCTTAGTACTCCATGGTAAAATGTCTTAAGAGAAGAGAGGAAGATCTGTGCTGCCCACTCGCTTTGATTAAAAAGCTGTATAATCTCCCTGTCCTTTTAGGCAACTATTCCAAGACTGCTAATCCACAGGTATCTGCATCATAGAGCAAGTTACTGTTATCTCTGTCATCAATTTAGACAGAAAGACAAAGGGCTGTAGAATTGTACTTTTATGTACAACTTAATGGTTAAATTGTACTTGTATGTTTATCAACACATGGCAGAGCAAGCCATTTGTATAAACACAAAGGCAATAATGAAGTAATTGTTCCAGCTGAATATTCTACAATTCCTTTTAATAGTGCATTTCCTTAACCACTTTATATAACTACATGATAACACAGGCTTGAAAACTATTAACATAATTCCAATCACCAAGAAATTATTAGAGAAGTTAAAATATGGTGGCTCAAGTGAGGTAATCATAGAATCATTGAATCATTTAGCCTGGAAAAGACCCTTAAGTTTACTGAGTAATGAACTGCTCTTACTTGCAATTTCTTGGAAATTGCACAAGGCAGCTTCAAATATTTATACAAGGCACAGTACATCCATCACACAATGTGGGTGATCTCACCAGTAAAATCCACTCAATTTCTTTCACATGTCTATTAGCAAAATGAATAATGCTACTGTTTTGCAAAGCCCTGACAGGTTTGTATTTAAAACATTACCAAGTCTGAGACATACACTGGCAAAAGGGACAATAATGACTATAGAGAACCATTGCTAGGAAAAAAAAAAACGAAACAACCAAATACCAGAAGTACCACACACAAGACTTACTGTATCCAGCCATTCAGTGCCCAGTGGAAGTCAGAACATTGCTGGCTCTCTAGTTCACACTTAAATTCTACCAACAGAGAAGCCTTAGAATAATGTTTGAAGTCAAAGGAGACAAAAGTACTCAGAACTTTGTACTGTTTTATGAGGATTTGAGAAATATCCAGGTAAAAAGAAACTAACTTAGCCTCCTGGATTATTTAAATTTTTGGACTGAAAGATCCTTTTCAACAGGATGTGCTATTTCTCCTGACTTTTCTTCCTCTTATAAGGGATACTAAAACCAATATTTGGAACACCTACACAAATTAGAAGTCCTAATGAAAACATTTATTAAAATTCTTCTATAGGAAGATTATTCCAAAATTAATGCAAGCACACAAGCCAATAAAACTGCATCATAGCATACTTTATGATCAAGCTACTGAGGTGTTACACAGTAGATTCAATCAAGCTTAAATCTGTTGTTTTTTACACTTTCCCACTCTTTCAGCAAAGCTGTGTTCTGATCAAAAGAAAGCCTATAAATACTGTCAATCAAATTGACAGCTAAAGTCTTAAAATTAACACTGTGGGACACTGAAGGAATTAGTGAAAGGTCTCCAACATGCTTGAAGCCCTGCTGTGTGCGCAAGGGCTGGGAAGCAGCTCCTCAGGTGCAGGTGGAGTGTGAAGCAGCGTGGAGCACAAGCCACAGGATGTTTGCAGGCTCCCTGGGTGGATTGCGGTGCTGGCAGTGACAGAGCCAAGGCTGTCTGCAGCTCTGCTGCTTATCAGGGCTAACAAATGTGGGACACTGTGCTTAGATCTGCTTTCCAGACCACTTCTCAGCAGGTAACACCACATCTAATTTCACTTCCAAAGAAAGTACTTATCTTTCTTGTAACTCACCTTTCTGGATGGTTTGCTGTTCTTTGTCTCAGTGTACAAAGAAACACTGAGCTCAGAGCCCCACAGCCATAGGACAGAGTTGCTAGAGCTTGAATTCACTGACCTTTAGCATTTTAAAAACTTAAATATTTAAATTTATTAAGCACTAGAAATCCAGAGAATTCTCTGAGCCTACTCACTTTAGGTACTCAAAAAGCCATATCTAGTTTTTGCTATTTTCTTGGCATTAGTTTTTCCCAGCGGCTAGAGCCCCTCCTTGTCATCTCAAAGCAATTTGTTTAGGAGAAACACTTTTATTTCAAAGAAAATTTCCTACTGAAAAGAAAGCAATTAATTAACAGAAGTACAGCCTTAAGATGAATGTTACATGAAGTCAGATGAAAAAATCAGAATAATATCTCAAGAATCATCTACAAATCACAGTTTTTTTTCCCCTAAAATGCCAAAACAGGAACCAATACTAAAGCTACTTATGAAAGAGTATTTTGAAGTCAAGTAAATTAGCCTTATTGCCAATCTGAAATATAAAAAGAAATGGAGTTACTACCTCCATTCTGCACTTTTAATTGCCTTACCTGGCATTCCATGGACAAGATCTCCACACAGCACAAAGAACTTGGGTTTAGGGTTTAGTTTGTTAACGGCCTGCACTGCTTGCTCTGCTAATTTAATTTCTTCTCCCCATTCATCATCTCCATTATCAGTATCTCCATGTGTCCAAGCCTTCATCAGTCCAAACTGAGGATCTGCTCCTTGGATGAAGTAGAAGGGCCCCTTCCATTGGTACTCAGCATCTAGGAAGAAAAAAAAAACCTAGTAGAGACACTTTTTTAAAAGAGAATGAAAGCTTCCACGCATCATTAAACTGATTGTTCTGCACCTCAGTAGGCTGTCGCTGCTTTAACACATGTACAGAATTCTGTACTCATTCATACAGGACAAATATAAAGGCAGAAGCACAAAATTTTCCTCTAATATATAGTTGTAATAAATGAAAGTATATTAATCTAATTATACCACATAGTAATTACAGACTGATTAGAGGAGAAGTATGCGAAGAATTCAGCAAGTAGTGCTGGAAATTACAAGACTACAACACAGCACAAGTGTGTAACATTAGATTTCAGTTGACTCTTTTAAGATTCCAATTATTGCTTCTTTAATTAACAAGTTAAAACATACACAAGTTTCACATTTTATGATTCCAGTAGACTTTTTCTTAAATTATTAAGGAGTTAGATGCTTTTTGTTCTCATAGTTTTAGAGAAAAGTTGGATGTAGCGTATTTTTTGGAGTCAGAACCGAAGCCACTCAACAGGACCAAGGTCAGTGAACACTAAACCCAGCAACATCAGAACCATCAGCAACAATGAAAACCCAAATTTACTGCTGCCACAATTGCTCCCAAGACCTATGACAAAAAGGTGAGAACTCAGAAACAAAGTTCCATTGATAGAGTCAGCGCAGGCAGAGGGTAGGAGAGAATCTGTACTGGTACCATTTTTTGTATGCTTCTTTCTCCAGTATTGTAATACCAAGCACAAAAAAAGGGTGATATATACAACTACAAGCCCATTTGGAAGAAAAAATCTCAACACTGGGCAAATAAAACAACAGTTGGCCACAAATTTAAAACAAAAATGGGTAGCCTGTTTCCTACACTTATGTCTTAAGCTGGAATTGAAGTACAAACACAAATACACTCTGGTTTCTCCAGCTGTCTATATGCATTCATTTGCAACCTGAATATTTTAGTTTTGATAGCTCTATTTGGCTTAATACATTTACTGCTATTGGAGGTTTTTAAACAGCATTTAAACTGTTAAAAACTCAGACTACATCCATCTATAGTTGAATCTAAAAAGAAAATATACAAATTATTTAAAATTAAAATATAATCCATAAATATACTCTCACATCACGTCAGTCTGATCTGAAATCCATTTTGAGGCAAAACTGGTCTTTTAGTAACAGCAGAGAAGTAGCATGTCCAACATATGGATGTACTTTTGATTTCCTTCCACAAGCTCTAGAACTGAAGCTTCACATTTTGCAAGAAGGGGAGTGTGTTTCTTCCAAGCGAGGTTAGAAAACAGAGTTCAGAATTCATCTCTTGCACCATGGAAATGGATAGGCTGGAGTGAGGGATGAGGAATGTAGGCAACTCCCAGAAGCTGCTTGTAATTGTCATCTGTTGCTATGGCATCAGATCATTTTTCCAAATGAAAGCTTCTGCACTTTAGTTAAACTAACATTTCATTTCTAAACAAAATTATTTATATACCAGCACTGACGTACTCTAAATAATAACCACATATTTTATAGACAGAAACTTCTAGCCACTCATTGGCTTTTAATTCTGAAATAAAATTTACTCTTCAAGTTACACAACTGTTCAGGGAAGTGCAATGATCCATCTATCCATGAGTTTGCAATAGAAGCCTTATGGAACCAGTGGAATGCCATAAAATAATTTAGGTTTTTATTTTATGACTTGCATGAAAAAATACAATTGCCGTAAAAGCAGCTTACATGATGCAGTAAAGGCACTGTTTGTGCAGAGAAATCAACTTACAGTTTTTATAGGTGGAAAGTTATAGGAAAAAATCAGTTAAGGAAGCTTGCATCAGAAGCCCTCTACAACCTCTACAAAACAAAAATGAAAAAAAGGAATGTCTGAAACAGGACCTTAGTTTGGAGGAGTGGCACAATTTATTCCTTAAATGGGGAAAAAAGATCAAACCTTTGAACAATATGGCAGGACTACTAATACCTGTCCCTTTTCCAGTAACCTGATACTACTGGTAAATCAACGCTGAACAAAATCTACTTGCTTTGTATTGTTTAATCTGAAGCCAGTATTTTTACCATAGTAGCTTAAGTAAAATATAGTTACGTGTATTCATTTTTACAGAGACTACTTAGAAAAAGAGCTAGCATTTGTCTTTAAAGACTGTGTTTCAAGTATAGACAGACTGTGTTATCCTTTCAGAGCCCCAGCAATGGTGTGTGGTGGCCACAGGTAGCTGGAGCAACTGGAGCAGTCCTGGCTGGGTGGCACAGGCAGCAGGACTGGCCCAGGTCCCAGGGAGCTTCAGACAGAACACCTGAACATACACAGGCCTGGCAAGCAGACAGTGCACTGTCAGGGAGCAGGTGGGCAAGCCAGACTATGGGTTATTCTAATATATGTTTCAGGGATATTTCATTTTCCTGACTTATATACATGCCAATACAGTAACTCTCCAGGTTTTAAGTACCTGAATGTTTCTAAGACTGTGCACAGATGCACTGGTTTGAGTGGGCGAGTGATGGTCATGTGAGGCAAAGAGAGAGACTGATAAGATGAATTTCAAAAGAGAAGTTCAGTACACAGACAGAATCAAGAAATGGCAGAAGAAAGGAAAAACAGAAGATGCAGGGGTGGAGGTGGTGAAGAGTGGGGAGAAAAGGAAGGAGATAGGAGGTGAAAAAAGAAAGGAGCTGAAAATGATGCAAAGGTATGTGCTATATTCTCCTGTAGGAAAGAAAAAGATAAAATGAAGAAAGCGATGCAGGGATACTGGAAGAGAGACAGGAATCAGGGCTACATAAATAACATTTACTTAAAATGTTAGTTTAATTAACTGGTCTTAGTCGAATAATTCAGTCAATAGATATTTCTGTGGTATTCAATAACTCACCAAATAGTTACAAAAATAACAGTAAGGTTAAATAAATATTTTCTACCTTTGTCTTGTTATTTGATCACTCAAACCAGAAACACTAAAAACAAATAATCCTAGTACTTAAGCCAAATTCCATTAGCTTATTACTTATCAATTGTTACTCACTGCTTTTGTTTCCCATGAAACGAAAGTATATGGGAACAAAATAATGTAAGGACACTGTTTAAACTTACAACTTAACTTTTTCCTTAAAATCAGGAATGTGCTTTAATTACTGCAAAGCACTATAAATATAAAAACATAATATCATTATGAGAGTTGTGCAAGTACACCACTAGTGCAAACTTGCACCTGGCACCAATCTTAAGCCGGTTCTGAATTCAGCTCATCCAGGAGTAACTCTTGAGTGCCCTCATTGGTCTGTCTTCAGAGTTGTTTTTCAAGTTTTTCCTCATCTGTGCAAGCCATGACACCAGTCCAGCTAAAGTTTCAAGTGTTGCTACTACTGCAACTTCACTAATTCTGCTGAAAACCCCAGGACTAGGTCTGCACGAGTGCTTCTCCAACAAACCATATGGTAAGAGTGTGGCAATGAGAAACAGCTGGGAAAAGTATCTTCCACCACCAGAGATAGACCCAGAAGTCTTCTGCCTTACAATGAAATGGTTTTATCAATGGACCCTGTTCAGATCATTATTCTGCACCCTCCTTTTCTCCCTCACCAGCTGCTTGTTGGCACCCACAGAACAGGTACTGTGAGCAAGCAAATGAACCTTGTCTGCCCTGTAAGTCAGGCCCCACAAGTCCCTGTTTGAAGCCTTTCTCTGGTCTTTGCACTGGCTCTCAAGAACGGTGCTCAGGGAGATCGTTCTGCTCCCATGCTAGGAGTCTGCCCAAGTCTGGCAGAGGGGAACTAACAAACACCACTGGGCACAAGTGGTGGGAGGGCCAACAGCTGCTTTTGCAGCCATCCTCTAGTCATGATCCCAGTCCCAGTTGATAATTCTGAAGGTTTCAGTTAAGTAACATGTACAATGGATATCATCCCTTCAAATGTAGCAAATGACTTCTCTGGGAATAACAATAAAGGCATCCTTCTCACTACGAGTTTGAATTTTCAGGCCTTTAGATAAGATACGTAGTGAAGTGCATGCTAGGTAAAGCAATAGAAGATTAGGATTCAAGTAATAATTTTTTCTGTCTTCTCCCTTCCATCACAAAATTGAAGCTGAGAATGCCTGAAAATTGGGTCTTCATTCCTATTGACATTGAAGTTTTTGCAATTTTCAGAATTTACCATAAGAAAACACAAATGCAGAACAAAGTTGAGACTTCTCCGGTAACTGATGTACATATGGTTTCCATTTCTGAAGGACAAACTATGTCTGTGGAGCTGCTCTTACACACCAAGCACCAGAAAACTCCTATTTCAAATCAGTTTTGGTTCCAGATTTCCTTAAAAGCACAGCTGATCACCACAGAAGAAGTCCAACTTCCGAACATGTTGTTATGCCTCAGTTTCAATAGCTTCCTACTCTTTTTCGGCTCCCACGCATGCCAAAGTACAGATAGAGGATCAATGCAATGTATTTTTAGTAGCACTGGCTGAAAAACAGTGCCAGTTTCTAATTTTATCTCACGATTAATTCTGTGAAGGACCGAAGAAGTCAGCAGCAACTCACCAGAGAAAACCTCAGCCATGTATTGTGATCACAGGCAAAAAGACACTTCAAGGACTTAGGTGGGATTTCAGATGAATCTCCCAACTTCTGAAGGACAATAGCCAATCTCTTGCTGTGCCTTCATTTCCTCCTCTTTTGCTTTTCCTAGTTTCACCTCTCTTTTCTTTCCCCATCTCCAAGGATCACCAACACATCTATTGAGACTGCTGACAGAAACCACTGGCCTCTGACAGGCACACAGCACTGGTGAGATTTCCAGTATTTCCCTGGTGGGATTTTATGTAAGTTCATTAGTTGGGTTCAACAGTATATTGTTTTGTATGGTTCTTGTTATAATAACAGTGTATTATTTGTATTCCTCTACACTCTGCAGTATTTAATGGAAACAAATGAGTTGTGGAAAGTTACCCTTGTCCATAATCTCTCTTTAGACACTGCGTGTCAGAGCAGTTTGGACGTGGACACATCTCCAGTGCCTGCTCAGTCCATCATGGGCAGTAACAAATACAAAAATGCCCTCATTGTCACAATGGCTTTGACAGGAGAATCAATACCACTTCTCTGAAAATCAGAGCACACAGCAGAAACAGGGACATGGTTCCCTGACCTGAGCTGTCTCTGCCTACAAAGTGTGCCTGTGACTCTTTTTCTGGGTAAAACTGAAAAGGTTTTCCAAAGAAGCTCTATGCAGGAAGGAAGGATGTATACATCATAGACAACACAAATAGCAACAATTTGCTTCCGTTACTCTCAGTCCTGAAATAGCCTGAAAACCAATTAAGGAATTGTGCTACATTTTTAATAATTCCTTGTTATATATTAAAATATTATCAATAGATATGGCTTAGAAAACTCATCATTTTTTAATGCCTAAATACAAAAGAAATGTGCATGTCTTTCAGCTGGTTTTTTTTCCATGTGTAGCTGGGAATCTACCAAAGATGTGACTGCTGAAGGTTCTGGTGAATGACCAAGGAAACGTGTCATGAATTATGCAATTTTAAGTAACAGGGGGGAAAAAACCCTTCAAAACAGGTAGTAAAATACATTTTCAAAGAGAAAATAAAATCTTTTAAAGATGAATTATTCTAGAAATTATGTACTACAAAAATACTGTCAGTAGAAACACTAAATGACAGAATATGGTTTCTCAAATAAATGAGACAATGCTACTGTTACCAAAAGACATACTTTCAAACTTCTTAGATAACCATCAAGGTAAGAAATGCCCCCTCAGACACAGTTTATTTGTACTGAGGGCTACAGAAGCTAAATTCTAGTCATGCCTTATGCCCACTCCCAAATTTAACATGTAAACTCATTACAAAAACTTTACAGCCCAGAACTGTAGGTGTGAAGGGGGGTGGCTTGCATAATGACAAGGTGAAGTCACAGAAAGTTTCTCAAAACCCACGTAAAAATTTCCCTAATCCATATGAGAGTTGGAGACAGTACTGGGAATGGAATATGCAAGCTGGGAAGCAGTTCTGAACAGTGCTCAAAAATATTACTGTTGAAGAGCTCTAGAACAGTAATCATAATGTGCCAAGATCTAACACTCTTCTGAAAGCAAGAAATCAACTGTGGTTGTATTTAATTTCAAAGGAAGGCGAATTATATATAATTATGATGCTTTTAAAAAGTGCAAAAATCCTTGAAGGCAGCATGGAAACTATTCAAAGACACTAGCCCAGAGGCTCAGACCATATGCACAGCATTTACTAAGCACTTCAGAAAGAGCAAAAAGAATCCAGACTGTCTAAACTACTTAAGTAACAGCCATAAGGAGGCTAGTAAGAGCAGGTCAGCATCCTTTGAAAAGCTAAAGCATTCAAAGAAAAAAAGACAGGAAAGATTGCATACAGTGGAAAGTTAGATACTAAAGTCCAAGAAGTCAAGCTAAAAAAGTGAAGAACTTGAAATAGTGTAAATCTGAGAACTAATAAAGCACTTTGTAAGGGAATCAGGAGCAGGTGGCCTGCCAGACACTCACTAAGGCTAACAGATATTCCAGACATGCAAGATGCACCCAAAAAATAAAGGCTGAAAAGAAAAAAAACAAGGTACATTTTTGTATCCTCATGTATTGTGAGGGAACTTGTGAAGATCTAATGTGATCATTCATCCTGACAGAGAGCACATCAGATCTGTCTCAAATCAAAATATCAGTAGATGACTCAACAAACAGACATAGGCACTAACAAAGCACTCAGATTAGGAGGCATCCATAGAACTCCTTAAAAGAGAAAACCAGTGAACTTCAGGGGAGTTATCTTTAAAACTGCCTTTGCACCAAAGGAACAGGAAGGTGGCCACTATTACATCTACATTTAAAGGGGTTTCCTGAGCAATCTGGTAACAACTGACTGCAGAAGTGGCATCTGTACAGACAAGTGATGGAAACGCTAACCAGGACAGTAGCTCCTGTGTTTACTGATTCTTCAGAAAGAGTAATCAACAGATTTTACAGGGACAAGGGAGATCCACTTGATCCCATCTCCAAGAGGCACCCAGCAGTTACTCACCAAAGACTCTTAAGGAAGCCAAGCTGTCTGGAAATATGAAATTAAGACCTTGAATGCATAGAAAACTGGTAAGAAAAACAAAAATGGACAAGACACCCGGATGCCACCTGGATCTGTACTAGGACTTATATACTGTTCAACAAACTCAAAACAATCTGTCACAGCAACTGAACAGCGAGGAAGTGGAATTTGCTAAAATTAAGCCATTTGGCAGCATAAGAATCAGGCCTGGTTGTGAAGAGCTGAGGAGAGACTTCTTATGCAGTGAGTGTTCAAAAAAGGATGAACTTTGTGCAAAAAAGTACAGCATAGTGCACATGGAAAAAACACCACCAACTTCATATGGAGTTTTCCATGTGCTACCAAGAAGTCACCTCAACATTCAAAAATGGGAAAAAATCAGAGATTGGAAAGAAACAGAGAGTAATTGAATAAACTTTGAGAGTATGTAAAAGATTGGTGAGGGAGGCATAACAAAGGAACACAAAATCACATGTGGAACAGAGACTGTGAGGATGCAATACTGGTTATTTGCCTGTTCCACACAAAGGTTTTGGAACCATCAACTAAAACTAATTAAAAGACAGGTTCAAACAGACACTTCTCAACCAGTTAAACTGACAGGACTATCACTTGTTCAGTTACTTGAGAAAAGTGTTCCACCACTTTCCAGAAATTCTTTGCACAGCATGCTACTGACATACTCAGGACCAAAAAAAAACCCCAAAAAAACCCACAACAAAAAACCCCCACCAAAACAAAATAACCCCCTGACTTCTGGAGAGAAGTGGTGAAGACAGCACTTACCCAAACATATAATCCTGTTTCTTCACTCAAATACTAATAGAAGCAAAATTTCACATGGGTAAAAAAAGAGATAATTTATTTTAGAAAGTAAAGCCAAACCATACAAAAGTCTCTTGCCAATAAGGTGGGTATTCATACACTGTTTACTATTGTGCCTCATTGATTATATGGATAATTTCAACCCCTCACTGCAAGCCCCTCATGCACATGTCCCACATCAAGATTAGAGTAGGTTACAGGTATAACCTCCACATTATGTAAAAGCAGACTGAACAATTTACCAGTAGGGAAGAGAGACTTTTCAGAAAGGGTAAGAAGAAAGAAAGGAAATTTAGCTCTCAATAGTGGCTTTCAAATTTTAAAAGGAAACAGTGTGCCAAGCCACAGCAGTGGCAGTAAATGCTTTATCTGGATACATGTTTAACAGGAGTGAAACCTTAAGACTGAGAAAAGCAACAAAACAGAGATAGCTGATTTTTGTCTTAAACTGAATGAAAATTTGCCTCATTTTTAACAGCCTTTGGTTCTCTTTTTTCCTAATTATTTAGTTATTAAAATGTTGTGTTGAACTTTAGCCTCTTAAGAAAGACCCAAGTAAATTATTTACAAAAAACACTGCACCCGAAGATGGTAGCTGGACTATGATAGCCTAACAAATCCTGAACAAGATTAAAAACAACCAACTGGAAAGAAAAATCTTAACTAATATTGAAAGAATTCCAAACAAGGACACTTCAGGAGAAAGAACCACACCTGGAAAAGAGATTCCCAAATGATGTCTTCTTCCATGTTTAAGGAAATTTTCAAGAAGTAGTTAGATACAGCTTTTATTCAGAAATTTTTACACTGCTGTTGAACACTCCTTTTGTCAAAATTTCACTATATAGTTGATTTAACTAGATGGCTTGTCTGCCATCTGTCCCCTCAGCAAATGCTAGGCATTCTGTTCCAAACCAACCAGACGATCTGCAATTAATAGATTGCCAGAATGGCTGTATACATATACTTCACATGCTCTGAGTTGGTGATTTTTCTTTATTTGGCAACAAGCAAAGCCAAATATTTCCAGTGCAACCTAAGAAAAGACCACAAAATTGCTGGGATGGAATAGCCTTGCTGACCTCACCAAACTAATACAATTTGAAATTCATAAATACAGAGAAATAGAAGAATTTCTATTCGTGACCATAGAAAATGATTTTTTTAACACAGCTGTGTCCCTGAAAAACCCCAGCACACTGTAGAATCTCTATCCTTGGGAGAATTTTACAAACAGGTGCGTACACTGAGATGTTCAACGTGTTAAATGTGCTCCCCTGTGTCCAGCCACAAGCAAGAACCAGAAGTTACAGGCGGCTGCCACCTTTGGCTCGGCCTCGTCTCCTTAACCACCTGGCAGGTGGGGAAGCACGGCTGCCTTGGCTGGCTGCAGCCTAAGGCTCGCAGTGCTGCTTCTGCACAGCGGGAAAGGGCCAGGGCAGCACCTGCACTGCTGACCTGAGCAAGGCTGAGCACCCCGGGGAAAGCAGGATCTTAGCAAGTTGTGAACCAGCCCAGGGCTGCTTTGTCTGAGCACCAACAGGGACCCAAGGTAACCCGTTAGGTCACCCCTACAGGTACAAACACAGGACAGCACAGTGCTGGCACCAACAGTTTCACAGGCTATGGAGAACCAGCTCAGCAGCACAGATAAGCATTTTAGAACGAATCCGGCGCTGGACACTGCTGGCATCTTCGCGGGAGCCAGACCATGGGAACAAACTTGGGCGGCTCCGGGAGCGCCCCGGCATAGCGGGGCGGCCACAGCCCCGCGTCCGTCCGCGCTGCAGCTGCCCGGTGCCCACCCTGTCCCCCGCTCCCCGCCCCGCGCTCGCCGGCAGACAGCCCAGGCCCCGGCGCTCCACACCTCTCTCTCCCGGGCGGCAGCTCCTCCCGCTGCCGGGGAAGCCCGGGGCCTCCCTCCGCACGCCCCTCCCGCCCCGCAGCGCGGCGGAGAAGAGCCCGCAGGCGATGGCGCGTCTCGGCCGGCGTTCCCCGTACCTGGGCGGAAGGCGGTCAGAGTCCTGCCGCGGGCTCTCAGGAACACGTTCCCCACCGCCGCCATCGCCCCGGCCCGCGCGGCCGCTGCCACCGCCGGGCCCGACCGCCGAGGGGGCGGCACCGCCTCCGCCGGGGGAGGCGCCTGGCGCGGGCGGGAGGCCCCGGGAGGCCCCGTGGACCCAGGCGCTGCGGTCGCGCTGGACGCTCCGAGGCCCGCTGTGAGGGGGGCGGCGGGGAACGGTGATCGGGCGGCTCTGGGGCGAGCCCCGGGATAGCCCTGCGGGGTGGCTCCCGGCACCGCCATGTGTGGGGGGCGGCTTCGGCTGGAACTTGCCCCGAAAATGCGCTAGCTTTTAAATAAATTATAATAAAGTAATAGATTACATCATTTTCAGCTTGTTCCTAACCTGAGAACCGAAGTAACCCCGTGTCTAAAAGCATTGGCAACGTTCCTTTGTTCCTTCATGGGTTTTTCTTCTCGTCAGGTTTCCTCAGTGTTTAAACGTGCTCCCGAATTTAGGTATCACCAGTAACTACTCTCTGAAAAAGAAGAGAAGTTAAGCAGAAAAAGCAAAGGCCCAATGTCTCCCTGCTGCCAGTGCCCTGAGCTCGGCCTGCCCTGCCCTGCGCAGCCCATCGCTGTGGACACTGTGGTGGGCACAGATCAGGCCCCACACAGTTCCTGTTTCAGAACCGAGCTACACAGTGAGGTGGTGACTGAAATATATGGGTGACCCTTACAAGGCAAAGTTTTCCTCATCTCTTCTGACCTAGAATTCCTTTTTGACCCATCTATCCGGGAACAACAATATGGTTGCAGTTTCCCAGTTGAACAGCCGGGACCCCATTATTCTGTGTGGTGCAACATGCAGAGTTCTGAGTGCCTCTTTTCATCGTGTGAAATCTGCAGCAGCATGCTAGCTAAGGTTTATGTTGTCAACTAAAATGCATTCCTATGGCTAGATGGCTTTTCCATCTGTAAAATGTGGGTATTATTATCCACAAGTAAAAACAGCTTCTTCAGTACTACTTGTAAACTGCTTAATGATCATTAGAAGGAAAGCACTAGGGGAAGTCTTTTTTTATTAAGTAGTTTTTGTCAGTTCCCCTCTTTATGAGGCAGCATGTGGTATATTAAGCAAATAAAAACTAAAGTGCATTTTTAATTCTCAGGTGCAGCCTGTCTAAATATCCCAACGCTATCATAGGAAGGGGTGATCACGGTCTCGTGGTAGAACTGCTCATGCTAATATAAGAGCAGTTGGCTCAGTCATGCAAAGAAATTTTTTTTTACCTTTTCTGTTTCTTTTCCATTTTCTTCTCATTTGCTTAATAGGGCTGAGCAGCTATAAACCAGGATATATGACTCCTGCATGACTTCAGCTAAACTCAGGATTAATTTTGCAAGTGAAATAACATCAAGATCAGGTCAAAAAATGTGGTTTGTTTTGGCAAGGCAGCATAGTGTGGCTCTGGAGCACAAGGACATGAGATTGTGATCAACACCTGAATTCAACCTTTGTCTTAACCTGGATGTGTTGCTAAAGGCAACCATGTTTCTTGTCTGTTCAATGCATTGAATCAGACCTGGCAGAGACGGGGATTGTAAGATCTAGATTTATCTAAGTCTGTAATTTCAAAACTCTTTTTTTCTAGGCATGTATAGGGTGCTCTCCTCTACAAAATTCGGTTTTCAGTACTGTATTTGATGTCTTTGCAGGATGGATCATGGATGAGCCTCAGGATGCCGAGCCCTCTGTAGGTGATGATGATGGTGAGTGTGCAGCCTGCCTATGTTGCCTCCTCTTCAAACGAAATCCTTTGATCTTAGATCACCTTGAGCATTACTTATGGTAATGAGGAGGCCACAAGAAATTTTAAGTTTGTAATTTAAACACATTTTCTTGTGATTTTACAGCCTGAGTGCAGAAGAGTTTTCATCTGCAGAAATAAAGGAGTGTTTGCCTATAAACGTGAGAACTGAGAATCAGGACTGTGTATGCAGGAGGGAGATTTCAGCTCTCTCCTGCTTCCTTTACTCTGCCAAATTTGAAGTATGTATTTTTGAAGCCAAGCTCATGGACCAAATGCTATACAGCTAAACTCATTTTTACTATGACTAAGTCGTTCAAAGTTACTACTGATCTATGTTGGTTTAATTATAGATTTTCATGGACTCGTTCCAGATGGGGCCTAGATAAAGCATCAGAATTTTGTCATAGGACTTGATTTGTTATACAAAGTGTCATGAATATAATGGCACTGAATAAATAATTTACAGTAGCACGTGTCTCCTCTTATTTATAGAGTATAAATTGAGAGTTTTACTAATTATATGAAGTTAATGTGAACATACAGAGGGAAATGTACCATTCTGGGAGGGCATGCAGTATATTGAAAATAAGAGATTAAAAGTGGGAAATGCAGGCATTGAAAATAAAATTCTTATGTAAGATGTAGCTTAGTAAGGACTGTGAAGAGAATAGTGCAGATCTGTGGAGTCCAGATCTTGTAAGACTTACTCGAGTGTGCTTTAGATCGTGCTGCCAAGACTTACAGTTCTTGGATGTTCTGAAAAAAAATCCAGTAACAGACATTCTACCTTATTTTTTACTGCAGTTTAAAGTAAGACTGTATGCACCTTGAGAGACCTAGATAAAGTATTAATAAAACAAGTAAATGATTCTAAAATGTACTATCTCTGTTGAGAAAGTCAAATAAAAAGCAAAATAGTCAAGGTTGAAGAATAGGAATCTTTTTTCTAATTTCAGCAAATGACAGGATGACAAAGAACAAAACTGGAAAAGTACAAAAGGTGAAAAGAGTATAACAAGGTTGGTCTAAAGTTGAAATTAAAATTACAATGCACAGACAGATATGCAGATTTGAAACAAAACCATTTTAATCTTGTATATAGAATAGAATGACTATGTGCCATCTGGAATTCAGGGAATCCAATGAAAGTTGGAGGTGTAAACAATACACACAGCAATATCAACATCTGTTTTCAATGCCTGCTGATATGTATGAGTCCTTGAGGGATAAGTTGGAGAAAATAATGGAAATTGGTAAAACCTCATGATAGAAAAAGGACCACACATAATTGTATTTGTTTAGAAAGAATTTGGATTTACTCATGCTAAAAATAAATAGTGCATACAATGTATTGTCTGTTTTTTAAGCATCTCTTCTCCCTGTAAGTCCTTGAACTTACAGTCCAGCATTCATAGCAGATGCAACATTTTGGAAGGTTTGGCATAGGATACAGCTCCTCTCCTTCCCCAAGAACAGCTAATGGATAAAAATCAGTAAGTTCTGAAAACTTACAGTAGGATCTCTAATGAATACACTCCTATGTCCTGCTCCATTGCTGAGACTCCAGGATGGCTATGCCATTACAAGTTAATTTAGCAATCTGAGCCTAAAACATTACAGAATATGATAAAACATAAGGTCTGATATTCAATAGAAACAAAAATGAATTACTACACTAAAAGTGAATTACTGCACTGAAGAGTGCAATGTTAAAAAAAAGCTCTGTTAATATTTGGCCTTGATACTAAAAGGCCTTCCATTTTCAAAGGGCCTATAAAATAATATCAAAAATATTTAAAATGTTTTGCACAAACCAGCTTAAAAGGATTGGTTGACCAAGACCAATATTTTGTTGCTAGGAAGGGAACAATGATGACATTGATTATTTCCACAGCTAAAAATCCACTATGTAATTGATTTTTATCTGACTCATTTAGTGTGGGCAGGCTCCATTTGTTCAAGAAACCTGTAATATATTCCTTGAATCACTGTAACTATGAGAGATATGAAAGTTGATGTAATGAGTTAAACACATTATTTAACTCAATTTGTTTTGCACACTGAATTCCAATTTCTGACACAGATACAGATTCTATCTAGAGCCATTGCTCATTTTTTAATATGTCCTGTTAATTCTTTGTGCTCCCAAATATTCAAGAGTTCTACTTTATTCAGGGTGCCTCTGATTTTAGAATTCCCTGTCCTGAGATTTCATTTTCAGGTACACTGAGAACTCGCTCCTTTCATTGAGTGATTGAGACCTGGGCTACCAGCAAATTTGAAAGTCCTGTCTAGTAAAGATTCCAGTGAATGAGAGAGCCAGACTAGGAGGAATTACTTGATCTGGTGCATATCTTTGACACATTCAGTGTCTACTCCTGGAAAGTCATGGATATTTGGGTCGTGAGTTTGTATTGAAACTGCTAGACAGTAAAATTGCATAGGACTCCAGCAGGGCTAGAGCTGAAAAAAATCAAGGTTTTAATTGAAGTGTCCATTTCCAAAATTATGTAGGATATTTGTTATTGACTGCCACCTCATCCTGAACTAAGAACTTTCTGACTTTTCTGTTCTCCAGAATTTTTGCCATCAGAATTGGGCAGCATTTGCCCACTATCTAAAGTTTATAATTCCTGCTGCTCATCCTGTCCAGTCACAAATGGAAGGGAGTTAAGAATTTAAATAGATTTGAAGAAACTATTTATTATATATATCCACATACATATCTGTATGTTTTTAGAGTACTAGAGGTTTCAGGTATATACTATTTGACTTGGTCTAAGAAGAAAATCTAGGTTTAAAACCTTTTATTTCACAACTTGGTCTCAAATTTGGACTTGCTGGACTTTTCTTATTTTGAACAAATATATTTTCCATTAATGTACAACCAAAACCAGAAAACTGGAAGAAAAATTAGTATTTAGTTTATGTACCTGTATGCATGACTTCAAGAGTAATTTCTCCTTTTTTGCCGATAAGTGACATATTATTATAAAAAAATAAAACCCCTGGTGATCATTAACCACAGTTGCTATTTCTGCTAAAAAAAAATCAAAGAAGCAGCAATATATTCAAGTATTAAAATTCAATAAACAATCAGAACACTTTGATATTTTTCAACTAGGCATAGAGCAACTGGTCTTTTCCTGTTACATTGGTTAATCCAAAATGTGTTGCAAATGTACTGGATGAATCTCTTTGTTTCCTTGCCCAAAGCATAATTTCTTTTTTTCAGACTAGAAAAATTTCATTTTTTTATTACAGGTGACATACAAGCAATTTGAGTGTTTTGAAAAAACTGATACCTCCTTTTTCTTCTATAAAGAGGTTTCATACTCTTTCAGAAAAGTGGGGGTTTTTTTTGTTCACCTAAATTTTAACCAAATATATTTCTTAGAAGCCCATGTACATCATCTGACAGGATATAACAAACTGGATATAAAGAAACAGTGACATCAGATGACTCTGAGAAGAAAAAAGAGTGATTACAAAGAAATTCTGAAAGAGAACCCATTGTCATACCACTTTGCAAAGATGCAGCTTCTGCTACAGAGTGAAGTTTGACATCACAGCAATGTCCCCTAAGTGGACAAGGTTCCACTTAAGTTTTGTGAAGTGGAAAAGGTAGCTGTACATCAATCAGGCAAATAAATCTTCTTGATTGGCCTTCTTGAGTCCCATTCTGCCACTACTCTCCCCTCAAAATACAGCCTAATAAATTGTATCAGTGGTTCAGAGAATCTTTGCTGCTTTGGAAAATGATTTATGTTCCCTAAACTCTTCATAGAAGTCTTCTACACATTAGTATTCACTTATATTGTGTGCCAGGTTTTGCATGTGAAGTAGATCTTAAAATTGACTTTACCATCTGTGATGTCACTAATATAGCAGTCACTGAACTTCCTGAAATAGGATGACTATGAAGGATGCATCTATTTTGCCACAGATTTCTATAAAACAAAATGTTTTTCAGTAATTAAAGCTGGAGGTGAACAAAGGAGGTACTCCGGGAAAAGCACAGATTAATTTAAACCATAAATGACCCATTTAAGGGTTTTTTTCACTCAAGTAATGACTGAAGAAAATGAGTTCAGAGACTGATGAAGGATGCTGAATAGGTAATTATTGCTATTACAAACCCCTTATTTTAATTTGTAGGAAATGTGATTTGAAAATTAAATAGTACTTGATTTTTTTTCAGGTTTAGTTGTGGACTCTCATTCAGCTGTGTCTAGCACTTTTGTTTCTCAGAATTTCAAGGACCTTTCTTTTCCCATTAATGATACTATTAGATAACCAGAAGGAACAATTTGTCAACAGTATTATCTCAGCAATAAATTACATTTTCCACTTCCCTCAGATTCCTGGTCTAAAGAGGTCTAAAGTAGGTGTTTTATAGGCTGTGGGTATAAAGAGATAACGAAAAATCTGGACACAGGTAGAGGCACACAGAAGCTGATTTATGAGTGAAGACATAACATGCACCATGAAGCTTCTACTTTTAAAATTAATAATAGATGAGGACAAGACTTCATGCCCTACAAGGCAAATGTAATCCACCTGTTTTGTACTACCCTTCACTTCAACTACCAGCCTCATTCCCCGTGTTTGCAATGATTTTTTCAGATTCCTTCCAGTTGTACTTATTCATAACAACTAAGTCAATGACAGCAAACACTGTCTGTACTCCCAGAGTGTTCTTTCAAATTTTTAACACCCCAGTAGTTTTCAAATCTCTGTTACAAATGTAACAGAGTCCAATGTCCAAGCATAAAAAAATAGACTAATTGACACTAGAAAAATGGCTTTCCCACTCTTTCAATCTCTTCTGGATTTGAAACAAGGGAGAAGTAAAATTTTATTCACGGAAATACTGCTTGGGCTTATTTATCCATTCCTACATTTGCTGAAGGATGATCACAATAAAGATACGTTCCCTGTACATCGGGCAAAATATAGAAATTAACTAAATTAGAAAGTGCCTCTTCCGCAGATGACTTGGAACTCTTAAAGATAATTTTGATGTTTGCCAGTTGGTTGCACAATACACAGTAAGGAATTGCAGAAGGCTGTGTACAACAGTGGGCTATGAATGAGAAGATGCTACATCCAACCCTTCCAAATGTACTCTGTGGCAAACAAGCCCAGAGTCCTTGCAAAACCAACTGTGCCACCCATTTCTAGCTTTAAAATCAGACAGAACTAAGACCTTCCTGCTATAAAGTACAGTCAGGCTCATTCAAAAAGCATGGTGGGCATTGCACACTGTCCCAGAGTGGCCCTGAGAGTAAGCAAATGGCACAGTGCTGGTCCACTGAGTAGGGACATTGGAGGCTGTGTGCCTGTAGGGATGTCCTCACCACAGAGATGTAACAAACCCTCTCTAGCCATGACATCCTGACAGCACCCACTTGGCAACACAGAGTCTAGCCACAAACCCCTGGTCATGAATTTATCCTGTGGACTTACTTTATAGACCATCGTACTGGAAAGAGTGATAAACCAGAAACAGCTCAAAAATAGTGAAGCGTGATTAGCATTTTTGTTGAATGCAATTGGATGGATTCATCAACCATAACAATATTTTTTGAATAATTAACTGTGCTGAATTTCTCATTAAAATAAAAGCACAACATTCATATGGAGTAATTACTGTGGTGTTAAACATGTTTGAATTAGAACAAGACAACTTTGGGTAGGTAAATTTATAGTGCCAGGAAATGTTATCCTCCCTAGGTTCTAGGAATCATGTGCCTAACAGTCTCCTGCAGCACACAATACAAACTACTATTAATAATAGATCTAGAGCTGAACATAAGATATGGAGGGAGTATTTAAAATGTTTAATTATTCAAATGAAAGAATTAATTGGCTGTGCCTTTTTTGCACTTCCATAATATTTCTAAACATCTTAAGAGCTCAGCATACTAAGAAGAATATAATAACGTATCTGAATCTGCACTTCAGTTTATTCTCCAAGACAAGCACTATGGACAAACATTTTAAAATCAGACATTTGGAACAGAGCAACTGACTTCGGGGAAAAAGCACATCTATGTGTATATATATATATAAAGTATATATACACAAAATATGTATACAATATATAAAAACTGTGATTGATGAATTGCATTAAATGGGTGAAGATCTTATTATGCCTATTTGACATAAAAAATGTGATGTAATACTGTATCAACAAGCTGCACTTCACTACAATATTTATGACAGTTCCTTTTAAATTATCAGTTTTTGAGCAATTCTAATCTAATCGAGTCTTATCTATGATAATTTCTGCAAAAAGTATTTAATAATTCTGAACTAGTGAGAATTTGCTAGTGCTGAACTTCTAGCAAAAGAACATTCATTATTATACTTCCAAGCCTACCTAGATGGAGATCATTGCATTCCTTGCTGGAACAGGCAGGTGAGAAAGCAAATATTCCATTTGCTTCTCTAAAAACCTTCAAGACTAATTTGTCTCCAGAGAAGGTCAAACTTAACTGAAAACCAGGCTGATTTACATATTTATTTTCAGGCAAACTGTAGTAAACTGTAACTTCTTTTTGCCCTAAGCTCTCTTCAACAAATTTTTTGAGGCTGAACAAACTTTGTTTAAGGCTAAATTTCTTTCCTGTGCAGTTGCAATTTTGTAAACCAGTATTGTTAAACTGTGGTGGGGACCCTCCCACTGTGCATTTTAAACGACTGAGAGATCTACACGTGGGCTGTTCATGCCCTTGCTGTGCCACAATAATTGAAGTCCAGCTAGTGTGAAAAAGGGTGGAAAGCTTGCCTAGGAGCAGGTTGGGAAGCCCTGACCTGAAGAAGCATCTGTTACCTTGCTGTCAGCCAGAAATAATTATATTATAAGCAGGCTGGTACTAGAATTTCCAGTCTTTTCTCTTGGCCTCCAGAGTGAGAAGAAGTCTGTGTAGTTCTGGTGTTACACTCTATTTCTCTCCTTCAGCTCCTCATTGGGCAAACAGGTACACTTTCTCTTAAAAAAAGAGGGATCAAGTCTTTACTAAGAACCAGCAGAGGGTACTTATTTTTAAGGTTTCTGCCAGGTTTGCTTAATTGGACTCTTTGGATAAAAAAAGCCAGCATAGGGCTATGATAGTAGTCTCAAAGCTCTGGTTTTCACACTTCAGCACTAATTTGCTTCTAGATAAACTTTGGTTAATCAAATTTCTGCAACTCAAGCAAATAAAGAGTGAAAATCACCCTGGCTGAAAGAAGCCCTGGTCTCATTTAGATCCGTAGAATTTCATCTACTAATATTCTCCCAGTACCTAGTGCTTCATCTTTTGAAATGTAACTGTTTTGGAAACATCCAGGTAAACACATAAAATATTTCAGTTGCTGAAGTAGTTTCAAAATTAATTTCTCCGTGAAAAATGTTTAATGTTTAGTTTTAATACACAATAACAGATTTATAAACCTTGGTTTATAAATGTCTGCTTTCCTTGCAACAACAGTTCTTCCACTCAGTCCAATGAATACTTTGCAGCTGAAAGATTTACACCTTGTCCATACCCACTCAGCCTTTGACTTATAATGAAGCTGCCAGCAAGGATAGAAAATAGTGTCAAACACAATTGCATTCTTGTACAGTGCAACTGGAATAAACTGTAAATTTAAAATAGCAGTGTTTACTATTTAAAACTTCGAGTTAGTAAATATCTTGAGAAAGATTTAGTGAATCAATGAGACTGCTATTATTTTTTCACACTTTTCCTGTAAGAAAAGAGAATTGTAATATTTCTGGGTTCTTACATAACCTAGTCTAGCAAGTATTTATCTCGTCTTGTAGATTAAAAAAAAAATAAAACCCCCTCATCCTTAAATAAATCCAATGTAAACAGAAAAAGTACATGGTAGAAGTTAACTTAGAGGACTTTCTGTTTGAGCTTTTGAACAATAAATCTCCCCTGAACAAATATAATAATACCATCCTGGGTAAAACTTGCCTAATCTGACTGAGAAGGTATATAATTTTTTTCCAAGAAGGAGAATTCACCTTTATTTATCAGCTGGGGCTTTAGAGGAGGTTTTTTTCCAAGAGAATGATATATCATATGGGTGTCATTTCTGAAAAAAATCATGCAACTCTCATACAGTCTAAATCAAAGGGAAGAGAGCATTTTGTGATTTCTGCAAGTAAATTCATAAAGACCAACAGGACTCAACAGATTTTTAGGACAAAATCATAAACTTGTTGTGGTGAACACCATGATGTGTGGGGGAGGAGGGAGAGGTGCCAGCTGGATCCATCGTCTCTCTTGGCATTTATGCTGTGTTCATCACCATGGTATCAAACACCTTTACAAGTTCTAAGTGTAACCACAGTGAAGGATCTGTAGTTTCTCCTTGAGTCCTAGGAGGGATGGCTTTGTTGTTGTTGTTGCTATTGTTATGATTATTGAATAAGCAGGTGAAAGTCAGGGATTTTACATTTTATTCTTAGGGAGCTGAGATTCCTCAGGGAATCAACTCCATAGCTGTATGCCAGTTGCCAAGAAAATTGGATCTGTACATGGTAAAGAGATGACTCTTCTCTTGTCCTAGAAAATTCCAGCTGGAGTTAGTGAAAGGTCATGAAGGGAGTGAGAAGGAGCCCTCGTCCTCTTACACAGAGCACAGAGAAGTTGCTTAGGATGGACAGAGGCAGAGAGGTGGAAATAAGAGTTGTTGAATACACTGCTGATTTTTCTTGGTTTCCCCAGCAGTGCAGGCAGCTTCCCTGAGTGTGTGTGCCAGAAAGCTCTCCTTATCCCTGTGCCAGCAGAACGTGCCTCCCTTGGGCTTCCATGGATTGATGCACAGAGACACCTGAGAGCTGGCTGAATACATTTTCAGGAACATACAGCAGGAACATGGAGCTTAAAGCTGTATTGTATGTGAAAATATTATTTCCTTAAATATTTCTACTCTTTCTCACATAATAAGCATCAGACTGTGGCCTTTGTATTTTTGTCTTTAACTTTTCCTGTATGTTTTTTTTTTTTCTGTAGCCTTTAATGTTAGATTTTGGGTTTGCTTTCATTATGAAGAACACTGGCATTATAAAATCACCCCACTGAATGAAATAGAATATTATGTCCTATAAAGAACATCTCAATGAGAATAAACATAAAATCTTGTTCCTTAGAGTGAAATCTTCACTCCATTGAATTTAATGAAAAACATCCTGTGCAATGAGACAAAAAATTTGAAAACTGGACCCAGGCTGAGGCTTTACATAGAGGATCTATTTCTGATCTTGCTGTGCAAGTGTTTTAGTGTTTTCTTTTTTTTTTTGTTAACTTGAGCTAAACATTATGACTGAAACAAGTGAGATAATTGGGTATTATGAAATACCTGCTCTTTTCCACTTATGGTCATTTTATGCGTTAAAATATTTGCATTGCATATGTAGGAAAGTGATCCTATTGTTCAGCCATCTAAATTAGTCATAGCCATCTTTATTAATCATATTATCAAGGCTCATGTCAACTGTTCTAGTTTGCATAGAAATTATGAGCAATTTCCTTTTAAATTTTGGTTGGTTTTTTTTTTATTTTTAAAGAAGATCAATCCCTAAATTCACAGGGAGAATTTATTAAACTGGAAAATCCTATTTAAGGGTTCAAGGTATATAGAAATTACAAATGCCTTTAAAAAGGCCAGCTTTCTGTCAGATGTGTGGGAGTGAATGACAGGCTAATTCCCACACACACCCAAGAAAATTGTGAGTTGTCCTCTTACCAAGTATTCTGTTACAACTGGCCCTATAGATGTGTCTGTGTATATATATATATATATATATATATATATATATAAAAGTATATACATATATATGTCATTTCCATTTTACACTGAAATACTCTTTTTACAGCTTCTTTATGTTTTACTCCTGAGTTATTTGCCTATATTGATTACAGATTAAACAATCCATTCTGAATCTGTACTCTCAGATACCAGTCTTTTGTGATAAATTATTATGTTTATCTTATTATACTCTGCAATAATCTCCAAAATATATGTATTAGGGAACAGATATCCTACATATGCTATTAAAATTAGATTATATTTAGCAGGTTTGAGATAATCTACTGATTTAAGTAAACACTACAACAAAAAGATACCACAAGAATCTGCTGTCAACATCTTTTTGCAGCACTTCTTAAGACTCCCTGATGTGCATTTCACATTGCAGTTAAAATCCTTTTTTTTGTCCTATTATTTATCCAGCTGTGGAATCACTGCACTTTCACAATAATAAAAAACCAAATTGGTAAATATATGTTATAAAATCACCAAAAACTTATTAAAAATGTTCTGCTACACATTATTTACTCTAAGCATTAAATTTTCAGTTTAATATTGGCTTTATGCAAAGAGCAAGGAAATTAGATTGATGCCTTTTCATTCAAGGTAGTATAACAGAGTACCTAGACAGATGTTCTAGATAGATATTGCATTTATGTAGGTGTAACAGAGTTGCACTGTGCTCAGAAATATTAATGATGAACACGGTTAGCGTTATCAGAATGCTGTCTGGAAAGAAAACATAAGGAATGGCATTTACTCTTCCACCTTGAAATCTTTTGACCCATCTGTCAGTATATCTGGTTGATAGGTTAGTTCTTCTCACTGGCTTTCATGCTAAAGGACAGAGAAGTAAATCCTTTTGGAGCCAGCTTTAGCACTGCTCTTTACAGCTGGCTGTCAAGTGGAGTCAAGAAGGGACAGTTGCTACCATCTGCCTAAAAGCGTGGTCTGGAACCTGTGTGTGTATTTGTGCACGTCAACAGCTTTCCAACATATGGGCCTAAATTTAGTTTCTGAATTCATTATTGGGCTTTCAAATATGTGACCTGGTTTTCAGATGTACTGACCACTCAGACATCTGGTGGTTTCATGTAAGCTGTGATTATTCAGCATCTCTTGAGCAAAACCACTCAGTGCAGTGCAGTTTCCATTTTAAATTAGTGAGAAGACAGTTGTTGAATTTAGTAGATACTGAGTTGGTCCATGGATGTTTAACCTTTGGCAACCACATCTGACCCTCTTGGCCAGGCCTACAGTCACACAAGTGACTGTGGCTGACAGCCACCTGAAAACTGGTGACAGCATCACCTGACACTTCAATTCTATAACTGTGTCATAGAATTGAAAAGGTATCACAGAACTCTGACCATAATTACTTTGTGCCACTTATTTCATCTGTCTTGTGACTTAGCATTTTAAAATCCTGAACATCTTTTTATCAGTTAGCATCCTTTAAAAATGGAACTGTCAAGAGAAATTTTCTTATTCATAAATCTGAAAGTTCCTGCATCTATATATTAGCACTATATGTAAGACTCAAAATACATCAAGCTCCTGATGGGCATGTTGTGACAGTGATACAGGGAGACATCATTAAAGCTTATTATCAGGGAATCACACTAAAAAGGTCTAATTTTCAGTAAGAATTTTTGGATTTTGGTTGCTTGACAGAACATTTTAGAAGACATGAAAACTATATGGTGGCTAAAATATTTTGTTAGTTAAGTAATACAGCAGCTTTACATGTCTGTGAAGAGCAAGCTGTTCACTTCTGAGGTTTACAGCTCACTTTTACAGCCCTTGAGGGTTATTAGTGCTGAAACTGGCAGACTTTAACTGACTCATCTATTTGACTTCTTGTTCTACCTTCCATCCATGGATGTTCCAGGCTTGAAGAATGCACGTTGTAGACTAAACTTGTCTACCTCTTTATCTCAGTTACTGAGTAGTTTTAGAAGAGGTATTGGTTAGATCAGCTCCTCAGCTGGTCTAACATATGCCAGAGTCAAACAGCAGAGGATCAGAAAATTTTCTCTCCTCTATGTCCTGTTCTATATCTAAGCACAGCTTCTCTATGCTCAGGCACAGTACACAGCCTATTATATTCACTTTAACCTTGACAATTTTTAATGCTATTTTAGGCCTATTTAGAAAGGCTTCCTTTCTGCCTTGAAAAGTTGAACTCATGGGAACAAAGGTGGTTTGCTTTTCAGTTGGAAAGATACAAAAGCAGTTCCATTTTTTTGATCCTGTGTAGCCTTTTCTTTTCTTCTTTTTTTTTTTTCTTTTTTGGCTTTTTTTTTTTTTTTTTTTTTTTTTTTTTTTTTTTTTTTTTTTTTTTTTTTTTTGTTAACAAGATAAAGATTTTGTTGGCACAAGTTTGCAATGATCTGCAGAGCCTTCTTTGTCAGCTGCAGTAATCCTCGGACACCTGGTCAATCATTCCAGACCTAAATTCCATGTCAGTCTAATTTATAACAAGCAGAAATGTACCTTGCTCACAGGTACTTGCAATACTGCTACAATTCAAAAGTAACATCACTTTTGCCAAAGAGAGAAATTGGCTGTCAGCTTTCCTTGCTCAGGATCAGAGCAGTAGCTGTGCAACAGGCAAACCCAAGGGCACAGCTGGTTTTTCAGCTACACTGCTGGAAGCTGCTTTAGACCTGTTGGCACTTTTTCCCCACTGCTGTATACTGAAGACATTTGCACTACACAGGTATTTTCTCTTGTATATTTATTTGCAAGTACTCTATTTACCTTTTAATTTATCTGCATTTTCTTAACCTTCTTTGAATTAAGCTGAAGCTACAAGAACTCTCAGGATTTCATGAAGTCCACTCCAAATGTGGGTGCTGCTACTGCCTGCCTCAAACCCAACACATGTAATTACTATGGTTTAGGTTTTACAAGAAGACTGAAGAGAAAAATACTGGGTTATAAAGGTAATTTCTACATTATAGAATTGCAATAAATTATATTCCTCCTCAATTAGCCATAAAACCGAGTCCCTCATGGTTTTTCATTCATGCAGCACCTCTTGGCTCATTAAAATCTCTTGATGGTAATTCCTTTGCTATGCGCAAAGTGTATTTTTTTAAGACCTGATGACAATAACAAAGAAGTGCTCAATGTTTGTGAGATGTTCCTGTTAAAATTGCTATGAATCTATGAAATTATAAGAACAAGCTGCTTCTATCCTAGTCCATAGGTGCATCTTTTTTAATGAAAAGGGAAAGGTTAGTTAGAAGATGTGTGCTAACTACTTATAAAAGCAGAAGTGTATTTAGTGTCAACACAATGCAGGTTGGGATTTCACACATTGCTGTACTGATACACTAATGATTGCAGTTATTGGTTAAAAGAGCAAAGGCTTATGAAGTGTTTGCTATGTAACTAAAACCAAATGCATTTTAACCACCCAGCAAGACTAATACCACTGGGGAAGGACACTGCTCGTAGAGGAGTGACAGAACTTGGTCAGAAAAAGCAAATGGGGCTGTCTGATCTACGCAAATTCAAGAATGTAGAACTGTTAAAAAAATCCAAAACCTCTGTGTTGTATGATTCAGGGTGTTTACAGAATTTGTGAATCATAGGACCTTTTTTCAGTATCTATAAACATTATGTCACTTGTAGCCTCCTTGGTATAATACACTTCTTTAACTCTTTCTTGAAAGAGTTCTTTAACTCCTGTCTGCTAAGACACTTATTCCAGGTCTCAACCTTCCCTAGTGCTGCCAAGCAGACATCTTCCACCACTGAACTGTTCTTTTAAAGACAGTGATTGCAAACCTGCTGCCACTTGGTCTGGCACAGA